>CAUYON010174470.1:0-22610 GCA_963573935.1 Arctocebus calabarensis | reverse complement strand
TTCTATAAATAAGGTAAATATAAACTTAAAGCATTAAGCATTATTGGTTAATAATGTATGTATTCCCATTCCAAGAACTATAATAAATAATAAATGAATGAAGTTGAAATAAACTCCTTAAAATTTATTATATTGCCAGTGTTTTCACGACAGTTTTCTTGTATGTATCAATTAAATCAAATAAAAATGATTAAGAATGTGTTTTTAATTATTTAAGGAACATTTTTCCTATGTCAAGTATATGTATGTGTGTTTATTTCTTTGCTTCTTCCCATAATAAAAAAGAAAAAGAGGGAGGAGGGAGAATGTAATATGTGTGAAAACTAAGTTATATTATGAAGAAGGAAGGAAGATGGTAAGCAAAGCATAATTTCAAAATTAAGGATTGTAATTGTCTCTTATACCCTTTTCCCTCATTATCACAGGTATGTGAAAGTTGGGTTGCATGTAAGTATATTAAGGAAAAAAAATGAAATATTTACCAAGAATAAAAGATCATTTTTAAAAAAGGCAATGACAACTTTATATAAAATCCCATAAAAAGACAACTCACTATACCATAGATTGCTTTATACTATAAGTCAATTTGGGGTTTGTTTGTTTGTTTCACTTAAAAAGAATTTGAACTTGGGCGGCGCCTGTGGCTCACTGAGTAGGGCGCAGGCCCCATATGCTGGAGGTGGCAAGTTCAAACCCAGCCCCAGCCAAAAAACTGCAAAAAAAAAAAATTTGATGAACTTTGTCAAGGCAGGAGTTTGAGTCAACTCGAGCGCTTGACTTTATAACCTAGAGCAAATTGCCTGTCCCTACTATGCCTAAATTTGTTCATTTTACCTATTTTTTTGTGGTTGCTATGACAGGAAGAAAAACATTGAATATAATGTAATTTATGTGATTGAAACGTGCAATTATAGTAAGTATTATGCCAATAGGATAAGTAGTGTTAGCCCCATTTCATAGGTGAGATCAGAGATCTTACAGGTTGCCAGCCACACACAGGCTCAGTAGCTGCGAGGCCAACGTTAGAAGCCCACTCTTCCTGTTTTCAGAGCCTGTGTCTTGTTCCTGGCTTTCTCATCCAGGCTTATGTCAGAATCACTTGAGGTAAGACACATGCAGTTGTCCAGGCCTCACTCCGGTCCTACTGAATCCGTATCACCGGTGGTTGGGACTCCTAACAGTGTTTTGGAAAAAGTAACACCATCACAGAATTAAAAAGACTTAGAATTCAACCACAGTAACAATGTTTAAGATAAGGACCAGAAACAAAAACCTCGTAAAGAATGAGTGAAGATAAATACATTCAGAAAAGAATTTTAAGCCTTTTTAATTCTGTGAAGGCAAAAAGTAGAAGTCTAGTAAACACATGTATATGAAAAAAAAGACAACAGGCTCAGCGCCCATAGCTCAGTGGTTAGGGTGCCGCCCACGTACATTGGAGTTGGCAGGTTCAAATCCAGCCTGTGCCTGCTAAACAACAATGACAACAACAAAAAAATAGCCAGGCGCTGTGGTGGGTGCCTGTGGTCCCAGCTGTTTGGGAGGCTGAGGCAAGAAAATCACTTGAGCCCTAGAGTTTGAGGTTGCTGTGAGCTGTGACACCAGGGCACTCTACCCAGGGCGACATAGTAAGACTGTCTCACAAAAACAAAAAGAAAAAGACACAACAATCTAACTTACCGTGTGTCAGTCTTATTGTGATTCTGATTTAAACAAACCAAAAACACAAAAAGACATTTTTGAGGCAATCATGAAAATTTAAATATTAAATATAGTCTGGGTAACAGATGATTCTGAAGAATTATTGTTGGGTATGATACTGGTATTGTGTGTGGTATGTAAGAAAATGTATATAATTTTTAGATGTGCATCCTAAAAGATATAGGGATTAAATGGTATGATATCTAGTGTTTTCTTTACAATATTTCAGCAAATGGGCAGTGCCTGTGGTCCAGGGAGTAGGGTGCTGGTCCCATATACTGAGGGTGGTGGGTTCGAACCCGGCCCCAGCCAAAACTGCAAAAAACAAAAAAACAAAATATTTCAGCAAAAAGACTAGATTATGTAAGTATGGCAAAATATTGATAATTCTAGAGACTTGGTAATGACTTTGTGAAAGAGTTCCTTATATTTTTGTATATATGTTTGATAAAATGTTTCATTAAAACACAAAAATGAGTGACGCCCATGGCTCAGTAGGTAGCGTGCTGGCCACATACACTGAGGTTAGCGGGTTCAAATCGGACTGGGGCCTGCTAAAAAACAATGACAACTACAACAAAAAAATAGATGTGGCAGGCACCTGTGGTCCCAGCGTCTTGGGAGACTGAGGCAAGAGAATCACTTAATCCCAAGAGTTGGAGCTTGCTGTGAGCTGTGATGCTACCGGCACTCTACTGAGGGTGACATAGTGAGACTGTCTCAAAAAAAAAAAAACAAAAAAAAACAACGGTGGCGCCTGTGGCTCAAGGGCGTAGGGCACTGGCCCCATATACCAGAGGTGGCAGATTCAAACCCAGCCCTGGCCAAAAAAATAATAATAAATAAAAATAAACACAAAAGCTGTTCTTCAGAGAGAAGGAATTTTTTCAGATAGGAGGGTACAAATGTTTAGGCTACATTGTTTCTGTTTCTAAGGTAAATTTCAAGTTGTAGTTGAGCCCTCCCCGCCAGGGGCGCGCTGAGCACCCGCACTTTGTGACAGTAGGTGAGAGCCCACCAGTCACCTCCCCGCTCCTCTTTCTTCCTCCTTTCCCCTCCACTTCACTAGGCTATACTTGTGTTTTTCTTTAGCAAGGGCATGTAGTTGTTTATACATATATAATTAAACAGTTACCTCATATTAGTATTGAGTACATTGGATACTTGTGTTTCCATTCTTGTGATACTTTACTAAGAAGAATGTGTTTCAACTCCATCCAGGTAAACACAAAAGATGTAAAGTCTCCATCTTTACTTACAGCTGAATGGTGCTCCATAGTGTACGTATACCACAGTCTGTTAATTCATTAATGGGTTGATGGGCACATGTGTAGTTTCCATGTCTTGACAATTGTGAATTGATCTACAATAAACATTCTAATGCAAATGTCAAAGAAAAAAGTAACACCCTTTATCGCCATGTACATGGATGGCTGAGAAACTATGCAGAACATCCTGTTAAGTGGATACGCCTTTGTCATTCCTTATCATTAGTATAACTCAGAGCTGATAGAGTACTTCTTTTTTTTTTTTTTTGAGACAGAGCCTCAAGCTGTTACCCTGGGTAGAGTGCTGTGGCATCACAGCTCACAGCAACCTCCAATTCCTGGGCTCAAACGAGGAGCAACCGTCGTTATTGTTCGGCAGCCTGGGCTGGATTCGAACCCCCCCAGCTCAGGTGTACGTGGCTGGCACCTTAGCTGCTTGAGCCACAAGTGCTGATCTGATAGGGTACTTTTTAATAAATACATTAAAGAAACATTCACATTTAAATTTATTAAGCAAACCACCTTTAGATTAATTTACGTGATATTTGCGCATTGAAAACAAACTATTCATTTGTGACAATTATAGGTTCATTATTACTTATTTATTCCAGCTGGCCTATGTTTTATTTACAGGTTGTTCAGGTTAAATTATTTTCATATGGATGACAACATGATTTTTATCAGTATAAGGTGCCATAACAGATTCACGTTTAGGTCCTCCGTTTAGTGGAAATGACAATAGATTATCTACAAACACAGTTCTTAGTAGAGATTATAAAAATGCATCTATCTACTCTTACTGAAACAGTTATTAGGAATAATAGTACTCAGCTGAGGACGTGGCCTGTACAAGTGATAAGAAATGAGACCAAGGAGTTTTCAAACAGATTTAAGGAGGTTCATAGTGAACTGCTCATTGTAAGGTGGAAGTGAGCCTGGAGCCGAAGAGCGTAGTCCCCCTGCATCGCACATTGCTCCCTACGGGAATTCTTCCATGTAGCTTTTTTTACTGGTTCTCAACATGAGGAGCACCTAGAAGCTTTAGAAAGTACTGATGCCTCAGCCACACCGCAGACCAGACGAATCAGAATCTCTAGGTCTATGTCGTTTGTATGGTTGAGTCTTGGCAAGCAATACCACTTACAGTAGCAAGACAAAATCATAGGATTCTTCTCTGAAATAAAAAGTAAGGTTAGGAGGGTTGAGGGGGCAGTGTTCCAGGAGGAAGCCATACAGGCTTCTTTCCACCTTGAGCTATGGGATCAATATATAAATGAGTCAGCTAATTGGATTAATGTAATAAGTAAATGTCTGGTTTGGTGAGTAAGTGGACAGTGATGTTTAAGATTTCCTCAGTTCTCTATTCTTTGTGTTCTGGTGAAATCCTATATTGTGCTTAAAAAAAAATCCATGTGGATGAAGGTATAACTAGTTGTGTTTTCCAATATGAGGGTGAGTCCCCTCTTCTGAATCTACCTGTGACTAGCAAGTCACATTTGCATCAAAGTCGCCCAGGCACAGGAAGCAAGTTTGTGTCTTCTTCCCCATATACCTTAAATAGCTTATGTGAAGTGGATGTTCAGCCCTAGTTAAGGCTCATATGTGCCTGCTTTAAACAACTAATTGATGCAAAACCACCAAATAGGAATTAAAAAACAGCAAGCTGTTAAACAAGCAATTGTTTCCATCTCAAATTATAAAATTTTGGTGAGAAAAAAATTTTGTATAGCCACCACTAACTGTGCACAATTACTTCAGGTTTGCTTGCTTATAGCAGTTCTAACAAGGGCAGGGCTGCTGAGGACTGACTGGCCCATGCTTTTGACACGTGTAGTTGGCAAGCTTTCTCTGAGAGCTGGTCCTTCTGAAGAGCTGCTCCCAGATGTGGAGAAGTCTCAGTGCCCCAAAAGTCCTCCATCTTTGGTGGTTGGACCATGGTAATCATGGTTTTCAGGTAGAGTAAGTGAATGAGTTTTTGCCAGTACAGCTTTGCAAAGCTCCATTTGCCTCTAGACATAGATTTACAAAATGTGACTATGAGACAGGTAGCTCCAAAGTAACTTCCTGGAGTCAGTGGGACCTTTATGAATGAAAAAAGGAGAGGTTTCCTTTGTTTTCCATGAAGAACAAATCTTAATATCGTTTATGTTGGATAACTTGGATATTTTTTTTTTCTTGCAGTAGGACTTAACACTAATAACTTTGTAATTTATATAGAGTGGATGAAAAAATTTTGAACTGTGTGAATTGGTACTCTTGCATGTCATCTGTTCTTTTGATTACAGGACCAAAATTTCAGTTCCTCTGAAATGAAGGGATATAATACAGAGTTTTTTATATATATGAGATATACAGAGGGTGCCCAAATACATACACATTTTTAAGAAAGGAAAAAAACTATTGTAATAATATATATTGAACATTTGTTATTTTGTATATTGCATCCTGTAGCTCTTGTAATTGCAGAAGTCTAACATAATGAGAGCATTAGTTTTAATAGTCTTTTCCTTTCTTACAGTGTGTGTATACATATAATGTATTTGCCACCCTCTGTATATACGTATATGTTCATCTTTGCATGTAAATGTGTTAATTTCAAACTAGAAGGAGCACAAATAAAATGTTTTCCTTTTTAAATTTCATGTAGGCTAAGTATCACAAAGAGAACAGTAATCTCCATTTGAAATGTGCTAGGTTGAAGATGGCAATATTCCCTGGTATTTAATGAATTGACAGACTTTCATGAAAAGTACTAAATGGAGTTCCAAAACCATGTCAAATATGTGACGTAAAAACATTGGTTCAAGTAGCAGTGTTTTATTGAAAAAACTTTTCCCTTTGAAATGTGTGAGTATTTACTCAGTTTTTCAGAAGATTTATCAATACAAGAACAGAGACATTTGCATGTAAATTACAGGGTTTTCTAGCAAAAGGTTTAGCGAATATTTAACTCTAAATATTGTAATTAAATAGAATCTTCAGCTAAGCATGTAGATCCAGTGCAAAGTTTGTTTTTCTCTGATTCAACATGCCCTGAAATTAGGATTTCATTTCACAGCCATGATTATTATTAAAATAGCTGTTCCTTACAAGATTGCGTCAACCCTGATGGGCGTAGAGGCTAAAAACAGCAGTGACATCCTTTTCACAGAATTGCTTAGTTTTTAAACCAGTGACTAACTTCTCATTACTTCTAACAACGGGAGACCATCTTGAAATTGCCACTGATTATTCATTTAGCCAGTGGCATCACTGCCAAATAGAGCCAAATGAAAATTACATGCTTCTTTATCCTCCACAAAATAAGCAGCACAAAGCCAGTATTTTCGTATGAATATTACCCTTCATTTCAGGCCACTGGAAAAATAACATTTCCTAGATCTCTATTAGGAAGGAACTCTTTCAAACACAACCCTCGTTTCTTTAAGGAATTATAGCAAACAATGGCTTTTCAGCATTTTTATGTCAGTGATAACGAAGGAGGAATGGGGAGCAGAGCCTGCAGTGCAGAGTTACATCTTCCAGGTTCCCACCCATTACAGGTGGGTATCAGTGAAAGTGGTGTGTTCTTTGGTTACGGAGCTGAAACCCTTGATGGCATTCATCAGGTCCTCTTCATCCACATACTGAAAAATAAGCCAGTCATCATTGGTAATAACAGTTGCTATCAATAGTACTTTCTCTATCAGTTGATACGTCTATTAAGGTTAAAAACTAAGTATTAGAGGCTTAACATGCTATGCTCAGCACTGTAAGGTGTGATTTAAATTTACCATATTGAAAGGATAACATCACATATGAACACAAACTATAGACTAACCCCCAAATATACGTGCTTTGAGTTGTTATTTTGCCATATCTCAACCTTTCTAATGCTTAGCTTACTCATGTTGAAAAGTGGAGAGCTTATAGGCCAGTGAGGTGGCTCACACCTGTAATCCTAGCACTCTGGGAGGCTGAGGTGGGAGGATTGCCTGAGCTGACAGGTTTGAGACCAGCCTGAGCAAGAGCAAGACCTCCATCTCTAAAAATAGCCGGGCATTGTGGCAGGCACTTTTAGTCCCAGCTACTCAGGAGGCTGAGGCAAGAGAATTGCTTAAGCCCCAGAGTCTGAAGTTGCTATGAGCTGTGATAACAAGCACTCTACCGAGGGTGACAAAATGAGACTGTCTAAAAAAAAAAAAAAAAAGAGAGCTTAGACGTACCACAGTTTTTAAGATTTGGTTCAAAAAGTAGAAGAGCCAGATTGTAAGCTATTTATGATCTGTTGCCTTTCATTCTTGTATTTGTTTTTATTAAATAGCGTTAGTAATGTATATTATGAAGTGGCACTTTCAAAAGGTTTATGGACTCCCTCTGCACATTGCCCATTGCTAGTACTATAAAACATAAGCAACAACAACCACATAGTATCATAGTTACAAATGGGAGCTCTATATTCAAATGATGTTTTTAAAATTCCAATCCCATGAAAAGATTATTCACTAGCCATATGTCATTGAGTAAATCACTAATCTCTCTAAATCTCAGTACTTTTTGTAAAAATAAGGATGACAATAGGAACTGACTCCTTGAGTTTGTGAGGATTAAGTGAAATAATTCATCCATGGACCTCTTTTCTTGTAACTGATTTTTTTTTGTTGTTCTTGTTTTTGCTTTTTGAGATAGGGTCTTGCTCTGTCATCCAGGCTGAAGGGCAGTGGTGTGATCATAGATCACTGCAACGTAACTCCTGGGCTCAAGAGCCCAGCCTCAGCCTTGGACTACAGCACTGCCTTCCAGCTGAGGTCAGTGCATTACGTTAAAGGTATTGAAATTGCTGTTCTGCATTTCAAAAATGATCAATTAGCAGTTCTTTGTTTCAGAAACTCTAGGTCTAGACTGGAATCATGGGATTAAATATTTATAATATCATAATTTAAAAATGCATATTGTACAGGAGGCGCCTGTGGCTCAGCGAGTAGGGCGCCGGCCCCATATACCGAGAGTGGTGGGTTCAGACCCGGCCCTGGCTGAACTGCATCAAAAATTAGCCGGGTGCTGTGGCAGTCACCTGCGGTCCCAGCTACTTGGGAGGTAGAGGCAAGAGAATCACTTAAGCCCAAAAGCTGAAGGTTGCTGTGAGCTGTGACTCCATAGCACTCTACTGAGGGCAATAGAGTGAGACTCTGTCTCTACAAAAAAAAAAAAAAATGCATAGTATATATAATTATATATACACATATATGTATGTATATGTATGTGTGTGTGTGTGTATACACACATATATTTTTTTCTTTTTTTTAGACAGTTTCAAGCTATCACCTGGGATGAAGTGCTGTGGGGTGGCATAGCTCACAGCAACTTCTAACTCTTGGGCTCAAGTGACCCTCTTGCCTCAGTTTTTCTGATTAGAGAGCAGTATCTCTCATGGTGTCATGTTTTTAGTAGAGATGGGGTGTTGACTTTTGCTCCAGTTCATGAGCTCAAGCATTCTACCTGCCTTGGCCTCCCAGAGTGTCAGGATTACAGGCGTGAGCCAACGCGACCGGCCATAATATATATATATATATATATGTAAGACATCATTTTGAACAAGCAAGATGGTGATAGGGACCCTGGAGCCAGGGAACTCCTTTTATTATTTGCTTTTAATCAGGAACAGCTTCATAGAGGTCACCTCTAAGTGAAAGAAAAGTCAGAACTTTAGAGAGGAAGATGAGTTAGAATCCAAAAGAAGCAGCAGGTGGTTAAGAGAAATCAAGGTGAATAATTCTGCCCCAGAAAAGTAGCTCCTAGCCCGCTATCTGCTTATCAGCTAACCAGTCCAAAGGCCCTTCAGCAGGCATCTAGGTCATTAGCACAACAAAGTCTGACTGTTGGTGCAAATTCTAGCATTTTAGTCATTTCAGCCACTAGCTGTCCGGTAACAAATATAGCATAATGATGAGGCTCCCTTTCAAAGAGTCGATTGTTTTTAACCCACTGGAAATTAAGAAAGATGAAGCTTATAAACAGTAACACCCTCATTTATTGTGATTTTTTGTTTTTGTGAAGGTACCATTTTAATTAATCTGTCAGAAGAAAAGACTCTTTTTCTCCTTTAGTAATAATCCAGTAGGGATAAAATGTGCCTCCTTTTTTTTAGTAAAGCAGGTATTTTACCCTATGCCTTATTTTAGGCCAGTTCCAATGTTTTTCAGTTACTTTCTACCCCAAATTAATGAAGTGTAGCCTGTTTGTCTCTCTTAGCATATTCGTGTATTTATTTTTTGAGCATCTGTTGTGTACTAGAAGAACAAGACAAAGTTTCTACCCTGTTTACCAAACAATTGGTACACATGCTGGTTACTACAAAACGGTAAAAGATCAGAGCGCTGTGGGACGGCATTCAGTGAAGCACAGGAAACTGGGCCAACTCTTTACCAACGTTCTGGAATGTTTGCCAAAGGCTCTGGCTGAGAAAACCAACTCACCAGTCCGCGGCTGTGGCCCATGATGGTTTCCCAGAGGGAGTCATCCATCAGGACTTTCTTGTCCTGAATGTCCATGAGCTGGCTGGCGCTGCGCTGGAGGGGGCTCTGGGGGTAGGCGTGGCTGATTTGGCTTTGACTCGGGACTCGCAGCACAGACAGGCTCCGGGTACTCTGAAGACTCCTGACACTCACAGGTGTCCCAGACCGAGGAATTTTGGTATCAGCTAATCCCTGAAAAGACAGTTGCTGTTGGTGATTCATGATATAAAGAACATGGGCTTCAAATCTGATAGAGAGCAGTGTCTCTCATGCTGTCGAGGAAGGGAACAACCGTCTCCAGACCTGCCTTCAGAACGTAGCAGCTGTGACCACTGGGGACACTGCAGCCTTTGGCTTCTTAGTAAGGCTAATAATCTAATTATGCGAGTGGGACGCTAGCGTCCTTAGCATCTAAGGAGCTCAGCCTTGGAGCTTCCGGCATTGATTCTTGTGGGTGGGGAAGGGCTTGCTGCTTTGCCAGGCAGTGGGGCAGGGTTGATGGAGGGGTGTTTCCAAAGTGATGGCTCCATGACATCAGCACACCCCTTGCCCACAGCAAAGCTGACAACGTTCCCTCGTGGTTGCCCACTATGTGAGCAGTTTGAATTTCATGTTAAACATCCTGGATTTGTGTGGGTCAATTGACTCCTCCCTCTCTCTTTTCCCATTCCATGTGCTCATTGTCATAGGACTCCCGCCTCCAAATTATACCGGGTGTCATGTGAACATTAATAGAGGAGAGATAAAGTCATTCCTTGAGTAGGACCTCGAATGGGCCATAAAATAAAATCTACCTTCTCTGAACATCCAGGGGTTCTGACTTAGCTGGTCAGATCGACGAAATGTCCCCGAGTCTCATTGTGCGGTCAACACACCATGCAGAAGATCATGCATGCATGCAACACACAGTGGTACCTCAAAGTGCATGGTGTAACTTTTTAGGGTGACACTGCTTGACACATCAGATATATCAGCCACAGAGTCAAACTGAGAACAAATGGGAGCATCAGGTCACGCTTGGAATGTGTTTAGGTGTTAAACATTCTTTGCACTTCTCCAACTATAACATAATCATACCTGTATTTTAATGATGTACACATATATACATATAAATGGAGTAGGGTTTTGTGATTAAAGCCACATGGTGAGTGGAAATTAATTGACTAATGTCTAAGGCAAATGTCAGTAGTCTTATTTGTTTAGTATTATAGGGAATGAAAGGATCTTCAAACCAGAAAACAAATTATAAGTAAAACCTGCACTTGAACTTAGTTGTACGTCATACCGGTACTATGTACGTCATACCGGTACTATGTGACCTTGGAAAATGTTTATGAAATACAAAAGACTTTCTCATTCCCTTGTACCCCTTCCTATTTTTCTCTGTTCAGATGCAGCCTAAAGTCCTTTTGCCAGTTTGGGCCTGAGGTTCAAAAGACACCAACCTGCTCAGAGGGCAGGGGCGGTATTTCAGAGGGCGAGAAGAATCAGTAAAATTTGACTGGGGAGCTGCTGGGGTATATCTCACTGACAAAACCGGGTAAAAAGAAAGTCAATCTGGGAAGCTGAGTAGTGAATCCAGCTTGTTCCTGTTAGGATTCTTTTTGTTGACTCAGAATAAACAAGGAGCCAATGGTCACCAACAATGATTCTGCATTTTTCTCTACGAATGCTAATCATATTACCTTTAACTTGGCTGAACTTTGTGAGAGGAGTTGGGTCCAAAAATATTTTTACAAAGCAATGTAAGAAGACTTGCAAATATATTTTCTCGTGTGAATAGGATTAAATTATGATTCAACAGGTTCTGGGGAGTAATACTTGCCAGTGCCTGGTGCACCCCAGATTTCACTTCTGCTCACCCCCTAGTCTTATAATGAGCAGCCTCCCCACTGAAGGCGAGCCAGTTCCAGGAGACCAGGGCCACTGGCTGCCAGCCAGTCCCACCACTCCAGAGTGTGCAGGAACGAGGCTTCAATTCTCTTGTCTGCTTGCCCCAGCTGAAGGCTGTACTATCTCCAGATGTAGTTTACATGTGTCCTGTGACGGATGTGCGGCCTATTCAGCACCCACCGCTCAGCCACACACACACACACACACACGCACTTGTTTTTATTGGTTATCAAACAGGACACACTGCTCCCAGATTTGTGCTATATTTTTCGTTCATTTTCAGCTGTTGTCAAATTTTACTGAGCTACAAATTCTTGAGGTCTGATTTATATGGCAGATTCTTGGGTTCTTTCTCAGAATTTTAAGTCCTACCCCCACATGATGCTGGTGCAGGTAATATTATATATGCATGGTCCTTCCTTTGACAAGACAAAGCCTAACAAGACTCACTTAAAACCTTGGCCAATGGGTTAGATCCCTATGTTATAACACAGCATCCCATAGAAGTGACATGAGTGTTGCTTGGTAGCTAAGTTAACAAAGCAAGAAAATAGAATCTCTCCTTATGGAGGATTTTGCTGCAGGTGGCTTCCTATGGGGAAGGGGTTCAAGAGCAGAACAACTTATCCCTGAAATGAGTTCTGGACTCTACTAGTACGCGACTAAGTTATAGGTACATGTGCCCAGCAGTCTCAGAGGCTTCCCTTCCACTCCTCCATGCACTCAGGAGGCCCCAGGGTTGACTTAGCCAATCCCCAGGGCTCAGCATATCTCTCCTCCCTTTTACATTCTCCCACACTTCCTTCCAGCAGTGGTACACCCTTTGTCTAATGACAAGGTCTCCTCAATGAGCATCTCCTAAAGACTGTTCACGGAACATGATGGAGCAATGACCGGGCACAGTGGCTCATGACTGTAATCCTAGCACTGTGGGAGGCTGAGATGGGTTGATTGTTTGAGCTTAGGAGTTCAAGACCAGCCTGAGGCCGAGTGAGACACCATCTCTACTAAAGGTGGGAAAATTAGCCAGGCATGGTGGTGCACACCTATAGTCCCCACTCAGACAAGAGGATCACCCCAGATCCTCTTGAGGTTGCTGTGAGCTATGATACAAAGGCACTCTACCCATGGTGACTGAATGAGACTCTATTAAAAAAAAAAAAGAGTGGAGTAAATGGCCAGTGGTTTGCACCAGCTACTCAACATTCATTCACTCAACAAATACCTGTGCATTACCTATCATACATCAGCCACTGTTTTGGGTGCTGGGGCACAGACAATGGCCTACAAAATCCTGACTGTAGAAGCTTACATTCAAACATATCTGATTTTGGCTCAAAATGGTGGCTCAAAACTGTAATACTAGCACTCGGGAAAGCCGAGGCAGCTGGATTGCCTAAGCTCAGGAGTTCAAGACCAGCCTGAGCCAAGAATGAGACCCCATCTCTAATAAACATAGAAAAACTTAGCCGGTCATGGTGGTGCCCCAGCTGAGGCAAGAGGAATGGTTGAGCCCAAGTGTTTAAGGTTGTTGTGAGCTATGATGCCACAGCACTCTATCCAGGGAGACAGAGTGAGACTCTGCCTTACAAACAAACAAATAAACATACCTGATTTAGTGTCATGCAGGGATCAGTAGCATGGAAAAGGAAACAGGTGGGTTAAGGAGGTAAAGAATTTCATGTAGAGCATGGAGTGGGAGGTGACATGTGTCCAGAAAATTGAAGGAAGCTTAAGTGTGAGCTCTCCCAACGAACAGCAGCGCCAGCAGCCCTGTGGGGTGGAATCTTGTCTCATGGGCTCGGGGGGAAGGAGGCTTGGAGAATGATGAGTGAGGGACGGTGTGAGCCGAGCTGTGATGGAAAGAGAGCCCAGGCCTGGGCAGGCATCGCCTTCTCTGCTCCTCCCCGGCCATGACGTCTTTCCCTGGCTGCTTCCTGTGTCAGCCTCAAAGCATCCTGCAACTTGTTCTGGCCCAACTTGGTCCCTTGCTATCCCAACACTCCTGCAACTTGGTCTGGCCCAGCTTTGCCTAAACCATTGCTCATTCGTCCTGTGTCCTGGAAAAGCAAAGTGTCTGGAGGGCAAGCGATGATGCCTTTTATGTATTTGTTTTCTAGAACGTTGACAGTAAGCAGTTTGACCAGGTTTCTGTGCTTGATTTTGCTGCTGCACGGGGTGATCACTACCCCCAACAGAACCTTTGCAGACTTGAGGTGGGGTGTAGCCCTGTGGGCACAACATGTGGGGAGCAGACGGGTGCAGAGTGAGGATTAGAGAACTCAGCCTTGCCTCCTGGGGTAGGCACAGCTCACACCAGAGTGTACCATTACATCCGGTCAACTTTTACCCCTTCAGTGAGCTCTCTGCATCCCACGTCCTGCATCACCACTTGGTGGGCCTCTTCCAAGACCCTTGCTGACCTGCTGATCTCCTATCTGAGAATTGGGTGGTCCAGAGCTCTGAGAAGCTCCTGTCTGAGAAGTGGGGGGCCCAGAGCTCTGAGAAGGTCCTATCTGAGAAGTGGGGGGCCCAGAGCTCTGAGAAGGTCCTATCTGAGAAGTGGAGGGCCCAGAGCTCTGAGAAGCTCCTATCTGAGACGTGGGCGGTCCAGAGCTCTGAGAAGGTCCTGAGAAGTGGGCGGCCCAGAGCTCTGAGAAGGTCCTATCTGAGTTGGGGGGTCCCAGAGCTCTGAGAAGGTCCCATCTGAGAAGTGGGGGGCCCAGAGCTCTGAGAAGGTCCCATCTGAGAAGTGGAGGGCCCAGAGCTCTGAGAAGGTCCCATCTGAGAAGTGGGGGGCCCAGAGCTCTGAGAAGGTCCTATCTGAGAAGTGGAGGGCCCAGAGCTCTGAGAAGGTCCTATCTGAGAAGTGGGGGGCCCAGAGCTCTGAGAAGCTCCTATCTGAGACGTGGGCAGCGCAGAGATCTGAGAAGGTCCTGAGAAGTGGGCGGCCCAGAGCTCTGAGAAGGTCCCGACTGAGAAGTGGGCGGCCCAGAGCTCTGAGAAGGTCCCGTCTGAGAAGTGGGGGGCCCAGAGCTCTGAGAAGGTCCTATCTGAGAAGTGCGGGGCCCAGAGCTCTGAGAAGGTCCCGACTGAGAAGTGGGGGGCCCAGAGCTCTGAGAAGGTCCCGACTGAGAAGTAGGGGGCCCAGAGCTCTGAGAAGGTCCTGACTGAGAAGTGGGTGGCCCAGAGCTCTGAGAAGCTGTCCATCCCCAGTGGCAGGGAATGTCAGGGTCAGGGGACAGACCAAGCACCACCAACACTTCAGCCCTCTCCTATCTGCCTGTCCCTTTTTGATCACACAGTAATATAACCTATCCATTCTCTAGGTGATTTCAATACACGTTGCTTCTCCACCATGCCCTGACTTACAACTGGGGGGCAGAAATACTCATCACACATTATACATTAAAATCACTTTTGGAGTGAAAAAAAAGATTATCAATCCTTAGGCTCCACCCAAGATGAATGAAATCAGAATTTCTGGGGTGAAGCCCAAGCACTGGTAGGTTTTAAAGCTTCCCAGGTGTTTCTAACATGCAGCCCAAGTTGAGACAGCTAGGGTTAGCCTCTCTGGGGCCCCACATCTGGTCAGACACAGCTGACTGCTAGGTCCTTGTTACTCGGGCTGTGGAGACATTTCCCCCTAAAGGACAGCACGTGTTCTGGTCCAGCGACAGGGAAGCGGGGTCACACCGACACATACCAGATGGCTTTCCCCTGGCGGGTAGACGCTCAGTGGAGACATCCTCTTCTGAAGAGGCACCAAGGGAGGTCTCTCTCTGATAAATGGTTCTTTGTGGAGTTTTCTTTGTAGTATCAGGGACAGAAAAATGGCCAATAAGATCAATCCCAGCACCGCCACGAACACAATGAACCACAGCTCATTGTAGAACTCTGTGCCTTTGCTCCCCGAGCCCTTCTTTTCTCCAGGAGTTGTCAGCACCAAGCCTGCAAAACCCAGGGAGAGAGAAAGAAAAGGGAAATGTTACCACACGAGGCAATTCTGTGATCTCTGGCCGTGATCTGAAGGTCAATTAGACAGAAGTGGAAAGCAGTTTGTCTGGCGTGGTGCAGGCTGGTGACTGTTCAGTGTTTTGGGGGGCGGGTGAACAAGATGCTTACAGCTAGAGACCTTGCTGGCGTTCCTGCAGGCAGCTCTGGCTGGAAATCACCCAGCTCTGGAGAGCACTTTTTAAAAGGGGTTACCAAAGTGACCTTGACGGTCGCCTGTTTCGCGGCTGTGTGCCTCGGGAGCCAAGTCCCTTCTTAAGCAGTGGGCTCATGAGGGACGGGGGCCTATACTCATGTTGCCCCTGAGTCACTCACGAACTCACTGCTGTGGAGGCCTCACATCTCACTTCACGCAACGGCCCCAGTCCTCAAGTTTTGTGCAAACTGGATTCTGAGATAATCAGATTCCATTTTCCACTGTAACATTAAGAGACTGTGTTTGCTACCGTGACATTTTTACATTTCTTACCCCTTGCATTCTCTGTTAAAAAGCATTAGCCCTGCATACCATCCCTCCAGTGCACTCAGAGCTTCCCCTGGGGAAAACCTTTCCTTGACGGGACACTTACCTTGCTTTCTGCTCATGGGTTAAGAGTCCAGCTGACACGAGTCTCTACACAAGAGGCCAAAGTAGTTCCCATTTAATAAGCATTTACCCTGCGCCAGGTCCTCAGCTTAGGGCTTCGCAAAGGGTCAGATTGTGCAGCATTAGCAAGACTTGTGGATGTGGGGAAAGCTGGAATGAGCTGAGGCCAATAAGAGGCAGTGACAGGGACCACTTCAGGACAGCCTCGGGCAGAGGAATCCTGTGAGCAGCCTACTAAGCTCAGCAAGTTGGGGCCTCAGGGCTCAGCCCTGCCTGGCCCTTGCTGGGGCCAGCACCTAAGACTGTGAATCCCAGGCACCTCCCCACGGGCCAGCGTGGAACTGTGAGGCAGACGGCTGCTCGTCTAATGCATCTATAGGCCAGAAGCAGAAAGTCACAGATGCAAATGCCCACTGCCTCACTGGATACACTTCCCCCTTCTCAGCCCTCAGGGCTTTGCAGGCCTGCCTGGTTCTTCACCCTCACAGTCTCTGAAGATCTAGGGGTAAGAGTTCAGAATATGCAACGGAGGGAGGGACGGTGACTACAACTCAACCTTGAACTTCAGGAGAGGAGACATACTAGTTTGTCAACCCAGCTCTGCTTCTGATCAACTCTGTGATTAACTCTCTGGCCTTTGCATCCTAGTCTCTAAAATGAAGGGTTGGAGTCAAAACTAGAATCAAGCTCCAGCAGGATACTATTCCCCAGGAACAAATGTATGTTGTGTGATTAAAAACAAACAGGCCTTGTTATACACTGAAAGAATGTTTCCTTTGTGTGGGGCACAGAGAGGAAATAGCTCTGCAGTGGTAACTCCAGAAACTGATCTGAAGGGCCCAGTGGGCCCCTGTCCAGGTAGATGCAGGGGAATGTGGGTAGCCTGCCCCGGGGAAGCCTCAAAAGGGAAAAAGCCCTAGTAACAGTCAGAGGAAAATGAGGTATCTGCCACCTCCTGCTTGGAGGCTGCCTTCAGGCAAGGGAACAAGAGCATTTTAAAAGTTACATCATAAAAATTAGAACTGACTATGGATATTACTTGGGCTGCACATCTTGGCATCTGCGATAATGTTCACGCACAGTCCTCAGAGCTCTTTCCCTCTGCTCTGCCCAGAGCCCAGCCTCCAGATACCCAATGCAAACCTCAATTCATATTCATGAGCCAACTGGAGATCTCTCTTGACTTTTTTGAAGAGCTTGAAATCAGAATGGTGTCCCTTCATCCCTTCCCTTTCTTCTTTTCAAAGCACCCTTTCACTCTAAGGGACTCCACCTGGGCATCACATGGGAGGTCTTCCATCAGAGGATGGGACTCCCGTGGCTGAGCCTCAGATCCAAAGAAAAGCCTAACCCAGGACCAGGGCAAGAGCACATCTCTCTCTGTTGATTGTCTGCCTCCAGGAATAGCAGACTTCCCCTCCACCAAGACGACTTGATTACATTTGCTTCAGAAGGGAGAATGACCTTGGTTTTGTGATAGTACTCAATGTGTGGCCCTGGGGTCCTGCATCCGAATCACTGGGCAGGACTTATTTAAAGAACAGTGTCCTGGGCCACTGTGATTCTGACTCTCTGCAAGGCTTGGGAACCTACAATAAACAAGCACCCTGAAGTACCTCTAGTGTACACTTAAAGTGGAGAATCACTGCTGCAGAAAAAGTCCTGGGCCTGGAGTCTATCCAATACCATATTCAAGTTCTTGTCTGAGCTACAACCTTGCAGAGCATTCCAAGATAAATTCCTGTGTTCCTCAGACCTCCATTTATCCACCAGTAGAAATATCAGGCTTTTTAAAAGAATATCAAATGTGATCTGTTCTAGCCCACTATAGCTACCATAGAAAGTGAGATATAGATGATACGGGAGAAGTTATGTTAGATGTTGTAAGGAATTTTGTATGCAATGCAAACACCTAAGGTTTGAAAACATAGAAGAATATTTTACTATTTTGATAGATTGAAACTATTCTTGATAACAAATAGGTATGTTTATTTGCAGTTCAGAAATTTGTTATTAAAAACATGTTATTTTAAAACATCCTATATATGCCTGGAATATGATATAGCATTAATCAGTAGAATTTAAAATACGATGTCAATCTCAAGTTTGTTTTAATGGAAAAGATTTGGCATTTTCTAACTCCCATTTTGAAATTATAAAGCATCACAAATGTCAGATTTAAAGATTATTGCTAGAACTCACTTAAAAAGATGTTCCTTAAGAATACAATTTTAGGCTGGGCGTGGTGGCTTATGCCTGTAATCCTAGCACTCTGGTAGGCCAAGACAGGTGGATTGCCTGAGCTTAGGAGTTCAAGATCAGCCTAAGAAAGAGTGAGACCCCATCTCTACTAAAAAACAGCAAAACTAGCTGGGCATGGTGGTGGGCACTGCAGTCCCAGCTACTCGGGAGATGGTGGCAAGAGCGTCCCTTGAGCCCCGGATTTCAAACTTGTTGTGAGGTATGACATTATGGTACGCTAGCCTCGGGTGACAGAGTCAGACTGTGTCTCAAAAAAGAAAAATTAAAAATATAAGAATTAAAAATTTATCTGTTTCATTAAATTAGTTGGTATAAATAATCATAATCTTTTATGGAACATACAAGAGAAAAATTCCCAAGTTTACTATTTTAGGCTCTGAATCTAGAAAATTACATTCCTTGTGATCAGCATGAATTGGCTGAGTGATTTCTCCCATCCTTAGAGAAATTTCCTCTTTCCTCTGAATTCCTCTATAGATCACTTTTTTGAACAAAAAGTCACTCACGTCTATTGACAGGATTTGTTGTTAGGAACTTAGTCCAATCCCGCTAGTCATTTCCATGTTTACAATTCAAGGATTGGCATTCTAAGAGTATATCCAACTCTTTGCCTAATGTAAATTCCATGAGGACTTTTAAAAACATTTCTTACAGCACTGAGCAAAATTTCTTCTATGTGGTCTATGCCAGTGCATAGCACTGTATAAACAAACATACGCCTGTTTCTTGAGGAAAATGAAGAAGTGCAATACCAAATATAATAGGAATTAAATGTTTACCAAACCCCGTGGAGGTATCATATTGGATCAATGGTGTCTTCACACTTCCTTCATCAGTGGTGCAGGTGACCTGGAAAAAGAAGGCTAGACAAAAGGAAGAACCGGTAAATGACTCAGTCCTCAACACCTGCAAGGAGGGGGCATATTTCTAAATGAGCAACGTACCCTACCAGGAAGATGTTTGAAAATACAATTCCAGACGAAGGTGTGAGATTTTACCTACTATGCAAACTGGTTTCTAAATAAAAAATGATCAAGTAACAAAGCTATAATTAGTGTAATAATAGCATTTCCATAAGTGATAGAGCTAAAGAACATGAGAGCATATATGGCAAAGGAAGAAGTTATCAGAGGAACAAAGGATAACACACAAAGCATATCTTGCTCGGTATATGGTCTAAACCCTTACTAAGTGACCCAGAGGTTCTTACTGAACAGGAGCGCTCAACATTTATCTTAGAAATCACAGGGTTAAAATTCCTCTTCCAAGTGCCAGGAACCCAAGGGAAGTGACTCTTGCAAGGTCTCACAGCTGGTTAGCAGCCTGGCCAGGAAGGATGAGCATCTTCCAACCAGTGGGCCATCTTCCCATCCCAAAAAGCTGCCCAGGTGACCACGAACTACAACCATGAAAATGCCGAGCTGACTCATTGTAAAAATGTTAAATTCCACATACAATAAATGCAGCCCTAGGGCTCATGGTTTAAGTCTACCTTGTGGCCAAAATAAATCATGTTTTCAAGTAAACCAAAACTTCCACTAAGGAACTCATTGTGTCAGTTCAGATGGCTTAAAACCAAGGAGTATTTATGGGTCCTATGAGCAGGCTATTCACTAGAAAATATTTAGTGTCTTGTAAAACTTCTCATTTCAATTTAAAAATGAGACAAAGAGAAAAAGGACATGTAACAAAACAAGGAGAAGGAATTCAGTCTTAAAGGCAGAGGGTTGTTCTTTCAGGGACTACTTATTGAGGGAAGTTAAGGAAACCCTTTACTCAGGCTCCTGAAGAGTCAGAGATGGTCACTGCCTGATAAGGCTATCTGGAGGCTGGGCTACTTTAAGAAAATCTCTGAAGTTTCCAAAGTGTCTTATTTGGGATACTCATTGAGAAGATATGGATGCTATTTCTCTGGTGACCGCATCTGCCCCTCTGGTCTTATTCCTTCACAGCGACACTCAAGTCCCCTGAAAGCAGTGCTGTTCCCTGGAACTGCATTATAACTGCAAAAAATTATAACTTCCAAAATGGGAAGGAAAGAAAAATCCTTATCTCTTCTTCTGAGCAGTAACTTCTCCCCAAGAAGTGGCCACTTTAACCATGACCTTTTAATGAGCACCTCATAGATTTAATATCTCATAAAGGTGGGGGACGGAGCTCCTTTCACCCTGAGAAAAAAGAGCGGGAAACTAACTTTTGTCTGCCGTCCTGGGTGTGTAGAGGACAGTGTCAAAGCCACTGTACACGCGTTGCCCTCCATCCGTTAATACATACTCCTTCAGCGGGCCGTTCAGGAGGAAAGTGCCAGTCCAGTTTACACACACCATGGACAAATTGCTGTCCACTGAGAAAGGGGCCCGGTACTGAGGCACTGTGGAGAGAAAGGATATGTTCTAAAAATGGCAATCTCTGTGGGGGGTGTTGGTGTGCACTTTTTTCCCTTTAAAATACATGCAAAAGCACTAAATAAATAAATACATCCTGACATTACTGGAATCCTTCACTTTTCCTCTGTGCTACAATACAACTGGTATTGGGTTGCAAAGAAAACCAAGGGAACATGTGTGAAATGCTTTCTCAGCAATTTTGCACCTGCTTTCCAAAAAAAAAAGAAAGAAAGAAAAAAAAATCAATAACGAGTGGTGTTTTATAAATAAAACTATTAACATACAATGGATCTGCTCACCGACATAACCCTGGAGCTCATATTTTGTTGCATTTTCCCTCTTTTAACAGGTAAAGTATCCTTAACACTATTAAGTACAGAAGATAGCCATTTTTCATATAAAATCTATATTTATTGCTACAAAGCCCCAAGGACTAGATGAAGTTAATATATTTTTTCTCCAAACCAAACTGCTTAGAAGGTGAATTATGTCCTTTTGCCACCCATTTATTTTTTAAAGCTTTTTCTTGAACTGTTAGTTTGTTTTCTAAGATAGTTAAAAAGCCTTGCAAACAGCAATTGGAGTATAATAAATCATTGCCCTGCTTAATCAATCAATAGCATGGTACATTAGTATATACTTAAGTTCAGGTTTCCTAAGTATTACATCAGATATGGAAGCAACTTTGTGTGCATTTTCACAGGCATATTCCCTTTTGAATTTTGAATTCTTTGCTAAAAAACCCCACAATTCCTGAATTGGGGCTCATCTCTTACATGAATAATTTGTGCAGAAACAATTGAAAGGATACCATATCATCTTGCCAAGTCAGAAGAGAATTATTTCATTTTCTCTAAAATAATCAATATATTTGTAAAAGCATTAAAATCCATCTGTAAACTAAACTGGCTTTCAAGAAAAGAGTAGTGAGAATAAATTGGATATAATAATTATGTCTTTGTAATCATAGGAGTCACCTATAAAGACATACTTGATTCTTATCTTTCAAAATAAGACATTTCATAGAGCCTTAACAAAAAATATTCTGCAAATTCCAAAACAAGTTATCAAGCTCTCTTTAAGTTTCTATGCTTTTCCAACACCAATCCTGTCCTATATCACAAAGGAATACAGTATTGTTCATGGCTTTTGAACAAAGGTATTTGTTCACAGCTTTGTTAATTCAACAGATTTCCATGTTTCTCCTATATCATCATAGCATAAATAGAGAGAAGATTTGTAAATAGTAAAAAAATAGAAAGATAGAAGTCTTACTTGTCTTGTTAGATTTGGAGACGTTGCTGAAGAAAAAGAGTAAGCAACCCAAACAATCACAAATAATAGGTTTATGTAACCTCCCCAAAGATTGAGAATAATGGTAACAGCTACTATGGTCCTAGCATCTGACACGTTTTATCTGTTCAGTCCTCAAGACCTCAATACAATCTATAAAGATAGGCTCCTCATTTTTTTCAGTCAAGAAAGTAAGGTTCAGGGAGGTCAAACATCTTGCACACTGCCAATAGCTGGTGGTAGGAGACTCAGGATCTCAACTCAGAGCTGCTCAATGCCATCAAAGCCCAGGCCGCTTTGTTATGATTAGTATACTTTTTTTTATATAATTTTATTGAATCATAATTCTGTACATTGGTGCAATCATAGGGCATGATTCATATACCTCTTTTGTGTTTACATGGATGGAGCTGGAATATGTTCTTCTTAGCAAAGTATCTCAAGAATGGAAGAAAAAGTATCCAATGTACTCAGCCCTAATATGAAGATAATTTATAGCTTTCATATTATGGCTAAAATCAAATTATAACTTTGGATTACTGGTAAAGGGGAAAGGGAGGGGAGGGGGGAGTATGGAGGGAGGGAGGGGAATTGGTGGGATCACACCTATGGTGCATCTTAGCAGGGTATTGGGGAAACTTATTAAACGTAGAGTATCAATGTCTTTATATAGTGATCAAGAAAATGCCATGAAGGCTATCTGTAACAGTAC
>CAUYON010174466.1:0-34052 GCA_963573935.1 Arctocebus calabarensis | reverse complement strand
GGATGGAGCTGGAACATATTCTTCTTAGCAAAGTATCTCAAGAATGGAAGAAAAAGTATCCAATGTACTCAGCCCTACTATGAAGCTAATTTATAGCTGTCGTTTGAATGGAATAACCCAACTACAACACAAGAATATAGGGAAAGGGGCAAGGGTAGGGAGGGGAAAGGAGAGGTTGGGGTGGAGGGAGGGTAATTGGTGGGGCCACACCTACGGAGCATCTTAGAAGGGTACAGGTGAACCTTGCTAAATGCAGAATACAAATGTCTTCATATAATAATGGAGAAATTGCCAGGAAGGCTATGTTAATCAGTTTGATGAAAATAGTTAAGATTGCATATGAAACCAGCACATTGTACTCCTTGATTGCAGTATTGTACACAGTTATGATTTAATGATATAGACAATAAAATTTAAAAAAGATAAAAAAAGTATACCTAGGCACATTAAAAAAAAAAAAGATCCTAACAAACAGAATCCAACAACACATGAAACAAATTACACACCATGACCACATGGGCTTTATCCCAGGGTCTCAAGGCTTGTTCAATATACATAAATCTATAAATGTAATTCAGCACATAAACAAATTTAAAAATAAAGACCATATGATTCTCTCAATTGATGTAGAAAAGGCTTTTGATAATATCCAGGATCCTTTCATGATCAGAACACTTAAGAAAATGGGTATAGAAGGGACATTTCTTAAACTAACAGAGGCTATCTACA
Source organism: Arctocebus calabarensis (assembly GCA_963573935.1). NCBI lineage: Eukaryota > Metazoa > Chordata > Mammalia > Primates > Lorisidae > Arctocebus > Arctocebus calabarensis. Next base: position 33,323 of record CAUYON010174466.1, on the reverse strand, counting down.
GGAAACTCACAGCCAATATCATACTGAATGAAATTAAATTGCAATCATTTCCACTTAGATCAGGAACCAGGCAAGGATGCCCATTGTCTCCATTGCTCTTTAACATTGTAATGGAAGTTTTAGCCATTGCAATTAGGGAAGAAAAAGCAAACAAGGGTATCCATATCGGGTCAGAAGAGATTAAACTTTCACTCTTCGTAGATGATATGATTATATATCTAGAAAACACTAGAGATTCTACTACAAAACTTTTAGAAGTAATCAAGGAATACAGCAGTATCTCAGGCTACAAAATCAACACCCATAAATCTGTAGCTTTTATATATACCAACAATAGCCAAGCCGAAAAAACAGTCAAGGACTCTATTCCATTCACAGTAGTGCCAAAGAAGATGAAATATTTGGGAGTTTACCTAACAAAGGATGTGAAAGATCTCTTTCAACAGAACTATGAAACGCTAAGAAAAGAAATAGCTGAACATGTCAACAAATGGAAAAATATACCGTGCTCATGGCTAGGAAGAATCAACATTATGAAAATATCTATACCACCCAAAGCAATATACAATTTTAATGCAATTCCTATTAAAGCTCCATTGTCGTATTTTGGAGATCTCGAAAAAATAATACTTCATTTTGTATGGAATCAGAAAAAGCCTTGAGTAGTCAAGACATGACTCAGAAATAAAAACAAAGTAGGAGGAATCACGCTACCAGACCTGAGACTCTACTATAAATTGATAGTGATCAAAACAGAAGGGTACTGGCACAAAAACAGAGAGATAGATGTATGGAAAAGAATAGAGAACCAATAGATGAACCCAGCTACTTACTGTTATTTGATCTTTTGACAATAAAAAACATTCAGTGGGGAAAAGACTCTCTATTTAACAAACGGTGCTGAGTAAACTGGCTGGCAACCTGTAGAAGACTGAAACTGGATCTACACCTTTCAACATTAACTAAGACAGATTCTCGCTGGATTATAGATTGAAACTTAAGACATGAAACTATAAAAATACTAGAAGAAAGTGCAGGGAAAACTCTTGTAGAAATCGGCCTGTGTGAATATATATATATATATATATTTATTTATTTATTTATTTTTTATTTATTTTTTTTTTTTGCAGTTTTTGGCCGGGGCTGTGTTTGAACCTTCCACCTCCAGCATATGGGGCCAGCGCCCTACTCACTGAGCCACAGTCGCCGCCCCTGGGTGAATATTTTATGAGGAGGACTCCTCGGGCAATTGAAGCAATATCAAAAATACACTACTGGGACCTGATCAAACGAAAAAGCTTCTGCACAGCCAAGAAAACAGTAAGTATAGCAAGCAGACAGTCCTCAGAATGGGAGAAAATATTTGCAGGTTATGACTCCAACAAAGGTTTAATAACCAGAATCCACAGAGAACTCAAACTTATTAGCAAGAAAAGAACAAGTGATCACATCTTAGAGCAGGGAAAAGACTTGAAGAGAAACTTCTCCAAAGAAAACAGGCCTACAGATACATGAAAAAATGCTCATCGTCCTTATCATTAGAGAAATGCAAATTAAAACTACTCTGAGATATCATCTAACTCCAGTAAGGTTAACCCACATAACGAAATCCCAAAACCAGAGATGCTGGTGTGGATGTGAAGAAAAGGCAACACTTCTTCATTGCTGGTGGGAATGCAAACTAATATATTCCTTTTGGAAGGATGTTTGGAGAATACTTAGAGATCTAAAAAATAATTGCCACTTGATCCTATAATACCTTTACTATGTATATACCCAGAAGACCAAAAACCACATTATAACAAAGAAATCTGTACCAGAATGTTTATTGCAGTCCAATTCATAATTGCTAAGTCATGGAAAAAGCCCAAGTGCCCATCGAACCATGAATGGATTAATAAATTGTGGTACATGTATACCATGGAATGTCATGCAGCATTAAAGAAAGCTGGAGACTTTACCTCTTTCATGCTTACATGGATGGAGGTGGAACATATTCTTCTTAGCAAAGTATCTCAAGAATGGAAGAAAATGTATCCAATTTACTCAGCCCTACTATGAAACTAATTCATTGATTTCATATGAAGGCTATAACCCAATTATAGCACAAGATTATGGGAAAAGGGACATTAGTGGGGTGGGGAGGGGGGAGGATAGGTGGAGGGAGTGTAACTGGTGGGATCACATCTGTGGTGCATCTTAGAAGGGTACAGATGAAACTTACTAAATGCAGAATGCAAATGTCTTCATACAATAACTAGGAAAGTGCCATGAAGGCTATGTTAAACAGTTTGATGAAAATGTTTCAGATTTTATATGAAGCCAGCATATTGTACCCTATGATTATACAAATGTACACAGCTGTGATTTAGTAAAAAAAAAAAAATTTTTTTAAGGACTCTTATAACTTAACAATAAAGACAAGAGAATTAAAAATGGATAGAGAATCAAACAAAGTAATCAAGTGGCCAGTAAGTTTAGAATATATTCTAAACATCAATAATTATTAGGTAAATGCAAATAAAAACTAAAATGAAATATAATTTCATAACTATTAGGATAGCTATAGTTGAAAGATAGAAAATGTAAGTGTTGGTGAGAATGTAAAGACAATAAAATTCTTATATATCCATGACAGGAATGCAAAATGGTGCAACTGCTTTGTGAAACAGTTTGACAGTGCCTCAAAAGTTAAACACAAAGTTATTACATGACCCAGCAATTCCACTCCTATGTATACAACAAAGATAATGGAAAACACAAAGTCCACACAAAAACTTGCATAAGAATATCCATTGTAAATTATTCATAATATTTAAAAGGGAAAAAATTCCAAATATCTGACAATTTAATGGATAAACAAAATGTGGTATACCATACAATGAAATATCATTCATCAAAACAAAGTAAGGAAGAACAGATACATGCTACAACTTAGATGATCCTTGGAAACATTATGCTAAATGAAAAAAGCCAGTCACAAAAGGTTGCATGTTAACAAAATCCCCATTACAGGAAATGTCTAAAATAGATAAACACATAGAAATGATAGATTGGTAGTTTCTAGGTTTTGGACCGAGGTTGAATGAGAAGTGACTGCTAATGGGTGTGGGATTTGTTTAGAACATAAAAATGTTCTAAAAATGTGATGATAATTGCATAATTCTACAAATGGAGTAAAAATCATCAAATTGTATACTGTAAATGGGTTAATTGCAAGGTATGTGAATTATATTTCCCCTATGAAAAAAACAAAGACCACTGATGGAAACAATAACAATAAATAAACAAAAAATCCCAAACATCTGTAAGAAGAATTCCATAAAGTTTTACATTCATTCTGTGTTCTATCTGATCTTTGGCCAAGTGGCACAAAGAGGAGGTAAAAGAAGGAGGTAGGTGAATACTGAGGCCTCAAAACAAGTCAAGATGAGTGAAGTGAGAATTCTAGAGAAAATATTAAAAAGTACAGAAAGAAAAAGCTGGGCACACTAAACTTTGCTAACTTCAGTTTTACTGTGGGCCAGCCTTTTCTTTCCAGATGGTTATCCACTATTCTTCCACTTAACTTCTCAGATCTTGCCAGCAACCTCAGGACTTGTAACTTCTCCCTCTCTGCCCAGTGCTTACTAGTATATGTTTATGTCTCTTCTGTTTTATGCACTCTAAAATTTTTATGTTTGCTCACTAGGAATGACCTTTTACCTCTCCCATTAACCAATCCCACCTCCAAAAATACTGTGGGTTCCCATTCTGGGCATGTTTAACAGATTAGTGTACCAAATTATTTCATGAGGGCTGCAGTTCACACATACCCAGGTATATGCAAGTCTAAAATACCACAGCTATGGTGCACCTTACAAGGGTACTTGTGAAATTTACTAAGTGTAGAATATAAATGTCTTAACACTATAACTAAGAAAATGCCATGAAGGCTATGCTAACCAGTTTGATGAAAATATTTCAGATTTTATATAAAACCAGCACGTTGTATCCCATGATTGCATTAATGTACACAGCTATGATTTAATTAAAAAAATAAATAAAATGCCATAAGCGTCAAAAGAAAGAGGAAAGAGGAACATATCTATCAGTCTCATCTTCTTCATAATTTCTTGACTTACAGCCCCTGACTACAGCAAAATTGAACTTGAAGCCATTCCATAGAGCTCATATTTCTTAAAGTACATCAGGCTTTTTCTGAGATAATTTCCCCTCTGGATTCTTTTCCAAACCTGTGGCTACCACCCATACAGCCAGATGTACTCTAATCTCAGTGCTTACCATTTTAAGGTCCTATACTCTGCAATTTTCTGTAATTTTCCTAAAACTATGATCATCTGATAATGTCCTGACTTTTCATTATACGCGGGGACTGCTGATAGTATGAAAACCTTCCCCTAAAAAATAAAAATTGTCTCTATTCTCTGGAAAGACAATATTCATCAGAGCCATCCTGGGTGTAATTTCCCAGCAGCAGTATTAGCCCAGCGGGAACAGCATTTATAAGAACTCTGGAAACACTCAGAGAGCAGACATGACACTATTTTCTGACTGGGTTAAATGTTTCTGAATGGCATGGTCTGAGTTTTTATATGGGCTATATACAAAATTAGGTCACATAATGAACTCTGGAGGAAAAAGTGTGGGGGGGGAGCTACCAGAAAAGAAGAAGAAAACCTTTAGGATTGGTTTTCTAAACACACTGTATTAGCTGGTTTCAATTAGAGTGAATGATACAGAGTGTGGATAATGTGAGGCAGTCTGGGAGAACATGCTGAAACAATTAGCACTTTAAAAGAACATCTCCTTTGATTTCTATGAGGAGCATCTGTTTATATTGATTTCCCATAAAATAGAAAAATTACTTTCATAATCTAGAAAGACATAGTAGGGAAATGTTAAAAGGTTTTTAAATGAAAAGGAATACCTGCCCCACTCCTTGAAAATAGCTTTATGTTACCTGGAATGTAAACATCGCTTATTAATATGCATGCCTATATCATCAGCCCCTGTCAGAGAACAAAAACAAAAATTCTTTTCCAAAGTTGTGAGATTTCTTCTTTCAAAGTCTTAAAGAGTTGTATATTAACTCCTGGAATCTTTTCTTGCCCCAGTCTGAATCCTTTTATGAAGAAATGGCCCTCGTAAGTAGATATAAATAAGTAGTCCTAAATTAATAATGAGTTATTACCTGTTCTTTATGCTCTTCCTCATCAATTTATTCTTACCCTTCTACTCCCTTCTGGAATGACCTATCCTTGTCTTTCTTTCCTCCTAGGAGTGATCAAACAATTACTATTGTGCCAACTATTATGTTAATACTTGCTATGCATTATTTCATGTAAATCTCAAAATAATACTTTTGTGTGCATAAACTCAAAGAGATTAAGTAAATTGTCCAATGCTATGCAGCTAGTAAGTGACAGAGTTAATATTTTAATGCAAATATCATTTAATTCTAAAGCTTGTCCCCTTAACTATAATTAAACATCACATATTTTGTTGTCCAATATCTATCTTGAAGTAATTTTCCATTCTGAAAATTTATAGCTCTCAGTACAGACTATTATTATAGAATATATTACCAAATATAATTATTATATTTTTATATGTATTATTTCTTCCTATACATTGAAAAATACAAGGGTTGGTTACAATTTATGTGCTCAGTAAATGTTTCTTGAAGAAGTAAATGAGAGTTGATATATTCAGAATGCAGTGTTCTAATTTGCAAATGCTTACATAATTTTTGAAGATATTTCATATATCTACTAGTGAGTGGGTATTATATAATAATAGAAAATACAGATATAGCAATATCTATGATAAGTTCCATAATAGCAAGAACTTCATTTTCAACTTAGCTTTTAGACACTATTCTATAGGCATTATTCATTGATTTCCAATAACTAAGGGATATGCAAATGTACAAAGAAGCAAAACAATTATTCCAGCTAAATCATGTATTATACATCTAATTAATTAAATCACACATTATAGCCATTTCTAACTATGTCTAATAACTAAGATTTGGTTTGAAAATATTCCTCAAAATAAGTAACTATATGTTTAGGCCATAGCTATACTGAGTGGTCCAAAAACACATCCTGAAACACAGCATACACTCAAAACTCTTGCATCTGGTCAAATCTAATTTTTTTTCATGTGCCAGGACCTTATTCTTATCCTGGTTCACCCCAGATTCAGAGATCTCTCTTTCTTCACCAGAGTTCCAGAATCCATGGGCATCTTCTCAATTAATTGTTTACAAGTTGCAAGGGCTCAGGTAAATACTGTGCTCATATTCTTAGTCATAAAAATCATTGAAACAGACAATATAATTAAATTTAAAGTGTAGGGATAAGAACTAGTATGATTCTAGTGATTAATATAGCTATATAATGAGAGATAAACAAAATGCCACACTTTTCATTAGGGAAGATATTTCATTTATAATCATTTCGGAAATTTAATTATGTCCATGTTTCTGTGTAATTACTGGGGGTAAAATTCTTTTCTGCTGGAACCCCAATCTATATGTTATAGTTCTGGCTAAAAGGAAAAGTCTTTAGACAAAAGTAAGAAAAAAACCATCAGCCTCTTAGATTCACTACTTCATAGGTGTAGAGTGCCAAGAAAGAAAAGCCAGGAAGAAACTAAACACATACTAACAGAAGCCATTTTCAAGGCAATATGTAACTGATGACAGGCATATATAAAACAATTTGGAAAGAGAAATCTTAGGTAAACCAATCACAAAAGCTCGACATTTACATGAAGTCGGAGCAAAAAACACAGGAAGACTAAGACTTTTTTTGCAAAAAGTATTAAAGCCCTATTACAAGGATACCAATACTCCAGAGTAGAGTACCAAGGAACAACAATAGAGCAGGAGAGAGAAATGCAAGAGAATCAACTCAACTTGAAAAATGCACAAAATAATAGAGACTCTCCATTTGTGCATGTAACTATGTATTAATTTATTCATAACTTGCTAAAATCCTTAGGAGGATTTGAGATAGCCAAGACATTCTCCTAAACAGAGTCTTAGTCTTAAGACTAAGATTTTCACCATTTCCTGAGAGATGAGAAAATGAAAATTAATACCAGCACTACTTTATAAATTACATATAGTTTTTAGTTATGTGATATGTACATACTAACTGGATAGTAATTACCTATAGAAATAAACAAAATTAGAGCAGAATTAAATGAAATTGAAAACACAATCATTCAGACAATAAGTGAAACAAAAGGTTGGTTTTTGTAAACATAAATACTAGAGAGGATCATATAAATCAGCCACTTTTCAACTGCTTCAGAGCACAGTATAGTAGAATGAGGCTACATAAAAAATGAGGTTGGTATCTGGACTGTATTCACAGCTCTACAACTGATGCAATATTCTTGCTCCCTTTGCACCTAAATCTCCCATCTGTAACACAAGGATAATGACAGTATCTGCTTGTTTCTAAGGCACTTGAAAATTCTCAGATGAAGGATTTCACACAAATGTAAAGACTATTATTATACTAGGAAGACTTAAAAATTGCAAATCCATGTACTCATTATCTTTAAGCAGTGAACACAATGACAGTATAGAAAGCATCCTTCTCCAAAGCATTTAAAATCAAATATTGCTGAGTATGCAGCTACTTCGAAAAAAATAAATGTGCAAATATATTTATTTTAATGACCATCTAATCTAACTCATCAATAACCCATTTAGAGAAATTCTTTGTAAGTTTTCTTGACGCCAAACAAATTCATGGACTCCTAATCACAGGCGTTTCTTCAATAATGCAAAGCTTTCTCCAAAGACATTCCTTTCCCTTCAAAAGGTTTTCTCTACTCCAGAACTTTAAAGTACTCTAGGTCATTCCACCAAGGTTATTCCAAAATGTAAAAACATTTCTCCTCCAATCTTGTCAGCAAGTTCATAATAATCAAACTTACAGTACAGTGGTGGACAGGCATCCAAGCAGGGGCTTCCACTGAACAATTCTGGGCTGGGCATTTGCCTTGGTTTTGCTGTAAATAAGTAAAATTGGTGTTATGGTCCATACATGTGTGTAGCAATATACACTAGCTGGTACATTTATTATCAATATGTTTATTATCATATTTATGAGTACAGCAGAAGGCTTTGAGAATCATTTTTTCAGTGCAGTTCTGTAGAAAACTAGAAACTTCTGATGAAGCATAAGAAAATATCCTTTCCTTTTTTTTATTACTCTAAGGACTAGGTTTTGTTATTATTGTTTTTGTTTGTTTGTTTTTTACTTTTCAATCAGCTTTCTCAAGACGTTTTGGCACCAGGTTTTCTCAGCATATGGCCTGACAAACCCACACAGAAAGCATTTGAGAACCATTCTCAACCCAGAGGCTGAACTATTCTCCTTTCTTCCATGCTCCCAGACATGCTCACTATACATACTGTACCCAGGTGAGATCACTTGAGTCGAGGATTAGAAGGACTTATTTGTCTACTCTTCCAGACTCTAAGCCAGTGGCAGTGATTCTGTCTAGGACATTTCCTAGAACTGCAGAATATAAAGTTGGAAGGGATAGGTCTTATATGACTTCTTGTCACATCAAAAACTAAGATGCAAAGAAATGAAACAAACTGCTAAAAGAGACAAAGGTTCAACATTCTCAACCATTTTTTTAGATAGTTTTTTCTACATAAGAAATTTATCTTCAGTTAACATATTCTTTTGTTGTAAAATCTATGAACCACTTCGAATTGGCTTTCAGAAAGATTGAAGTTATTCCCTTTAGCCAATAATACTACAGTGTCATCCCTATAAGGGGAATTGGTTCGTTAGTCTTAAAGATGGAAAGTATTCTAAGAAAATATCTTTTATCTTTCCTTTCCTTTAATGTACACTGAATGATAATATAGATATAATAACAATGTTAGTGATCATAAAAATAACAGCTGTGATCTATTGAGCTACTAAATATACCAGACAGTATTATGTATACACTACATTATCACTAGTCCCCACAACAAACATGTGTAGTATTATGTCCACTTCACAGGAGAGAAAACTAAGGCTTAGTGAGGTTAAGTAACTTGTCTAAAAGTCACCTACTAGAAAGAAACACAGCTGTTATTGTAGCAAGAATCTTGCCGACTCTAGTACCTATGGATATTCTTCCTTTTATAAGAAGCTGCCTTAGGTATTTTTGATTTTCTATCTGTTTAATGAGACATAAGACATGTCTTTCATCATCCAATATGACTTCATAGTATTGATGACCCTAATATTTCTGATAGAAATGAATAAAATACTGAATTCAGTACTCCTATCATGCTAAGAATTTGTATCTATGTGTGTGTGAGAGAGATTTATAAGCTTTTTATGATAACCACTATGTAAGTGCTCTGTTTTTAAGACATTACTAAGCCCTTAAATACTGTATGAGTGATTATGGATAAAGTATCCGTAGAAATAAACTTAGATCACCAATCTCCATGATCAGTTTTCTTATTTGAATCAACACATAACATGCAGCAGCAGGGTATGAAGATACACCAGACTGGCATCATATGACCACAATTTCAATTTACACTTGGCCATGGGCTTGTCATGAGATGCTCTTGGTAGTCACATATGTAAAACAATGTTAGTATCTTACCTTATTCACAGATGAAAGATGGAGATTTATCCCATTTCCCTATTATAATTTGCAAGGATGCTACTAATGTGAAAACATATAAAGTAACAGGAAACATTTTCTCCTATTTTAATAGGGTTTAAACTCAAAGAAACAAATTATATGTGAGGTTAAGCTTTTTGAAATTTGAAGGCATTTTAAAAATGATAATAATTATTCTTTTCTTTTTTTAATTAAAGCATAGTTGTGTATATTAATGCACTCATGGGGTACAATGTTCTGGTTTCATATACAATCTGAAATATTTTCATCAAACTTGGTTAACATAGCATTCATAGCATTTTATTAGTTATTGTGTTAAGACTTTTATATTCTGCATTCAGTAATGAATACCCAGTTATATTGGTGAGAATGTCTTCTCTGGAATAATTAAGAATTGTTATTATTACTCAAAGTAATAATAAGCTTGCCCTATAGACAGTATATAACTTTATATAGCTTATGGTAAAGAAGTAAATTTAATAAATAAATGATCTATGCTTTGCTGGAGGAATATATGTACAGTCATCCCTCAGTATCTGTGGGGAACTGACTCTAGGACCTCCCACAGATAACAAAATTTCCTAATGCTCAAGTTACTTACATAAAATAGTGTAATATTTTCATATAACCCATAACATCCTCCTACATACTTTGAATAATCTCAGGATTACCTTTAATATCAAACACACTGTAAATTCTATATAAATAGATGGTATACTATATTGCTTATGGAATAAAGATAAGAAAAAAGTCAGTATGAATTCAGTTCAGGTGCAATTATCATTTTTTTCTGATATTTTAGGTTCATAGTTGGTTGAATCTGAGGTGGAACCCATAGCTATAGCGGGATGACTATATTCACATAATAAGATAGGAGCATAAATAAGGAGTGTTTGAACTTCTATGGATATATAACATGGCTTAAAGAAAGGTGAAAATCTGTGTGAGTCTATCTCTTATTCCATTCTTACCTGATTTTTGAGACTAATGTCTTCCACTGGTATTTTAACTAAGCAAATTAACAACATTATTATACAGGGCTAGCATAAAAAGGCCTACTAAAGACAGATGCCATGTAAACATAAATTGATATTTATTCCACGGTCTGTGATCAGAAAATTATATGACTGATATAGAAGTCAGAATATTGGATTTCAGGATAGTGTTCCCATTAATCTATCTATGAAACTTTGGAAAACTGACTTTACCTCTTTAAATGTTACTTTTCTGGCTGGGCATGTTGGCTCACACCTGTATTCCTAGCACTCTGAGAGGCCAAGGTAGGTGGATTGCTTGAGCTCAGGAGTTTGAAACCAACCAGAGCAAGAGCAAGGCCTCATTTCTATTAAAAGAATGAATGGAAAAAAGATCCAATGTATTCAGTACTAATATGAAACCAAAATATAAACAACTACATGCCCACATGAAAGATAAAACACAAATATAGTCTAGCAAAGAGGAGGGCAGAGCAGGGAGAGGAGGCAGGGGGGGAAGAAGGACAATTAGTGGGATCTCATATAATGTCTATGTGAGGGTGTTCAGCACACTCCCTGGGTGAAGGGCTCAACTACAACTTGAGTTTTACCTTAGAATGGAAAACAATGTAACTTAAACATTTGAACCCTTATATTAATTTGAAATATAAATACATAAAATTTATTAATATTTTATGCATAAAAATAGAAAAGAACTAGCTGGGCATTGTGATAGAGGCCTGTAGTCCCAACTACTTGGGAGGTTGAGGCAAGAGGATCACAGGAGCCCAAGAGTTTGAGGTTGCTGTGAGCTATGCTGATGCTATTATATTCTACCAAGGGCAAGAGAGTGAGACTCTATCTCAAAAAAAGAAAAATCTTACCTTTTCCTATCTATAAAATAATATTTGCTGAGATCCATCATCCAATGAGAAGGAGTGTCACATTTCCCAAAATCTTTTCTAAACATTGTTTTCCTCACAAGAATTTGATGCACTCCTTCTACCATAGGGGTATACCCTGCACTTAACAGCCTCTGTCATTCTGCTCTACTGATGAGTCATCTATGATGACCTTAGCAATACCAATAGAAAATGATTATCTAAGTTCCAGTGATAGCATAGATCAGATGGTCTCAAAAGCTTCTTCTACTTAAATATTGTTATTAAAAACCCCAATCTTACCTTGTGTTTTATCTACCACTTCACTCTATCTCTAAAGAAGATAAGATCTAACAGTGGTTAAGGGAACTGCCATAGTAGGTGGAGAAGTAAAGGTTTAAAATTCTCTTTTTCCCTATAAGTCTTAAGTTCCCCCTTCAGTATCTTTTTTTAATATTGAATGTATGCCACATATACTGTGGTATGATAGAGTTTGGGGGGGGTACTGCCTACTTGGCAGTCCCTAGTCCATAGAAGGCCATCTAGAACTGGCATGAACACTGAGGAAAGGATATGCTCAAGACTGCCTCAAGGTTAATTCAGAAGCCAAAAATTAAGAGGGGATAATACAATTCCCTCAAAGGCCAGTCCAGCTCTCCAAGCAAAGATAAAAGATAGAAATTGGTAAAAAAATTTTCCTACAGATAGAGCTTTCTCTTCCCTTTCTCTCCCATTTTTCTACCTAGGAGAATTATACATGTAGCTTATAGATATATCACTTGACCAAGCTTCAGAGATCTACAATGCTGACCATGAAGAACATGTCCTTTTAAGAGACAAAACTCAGTGGTTTGGGTCTCTTAAAACTGGACAGGTGTATGTCTCTAAGTCACTCATCTTCCTTGGTTGTCTCCTACTAACTTTAACATCCTGATGTATTTCATTCCATAATATCCTAAGAAAATCAGGCAAATATGCTGACCAATTACACCTCAGACTGAACTTATAAATATGAAACTATGAAGAATTTGAACAGTGACAAACACCTGACAACAAAAACTAAAAATTGGGCAGCGCCCATAGCAAAGTGGGTAGGGCGCCGGCCACATACACTGAAGCTGGTGGGTTCGAACCTGGCCCGGGCCTGCTAAAAAAAAAAGGACAACTACAACAGAAAAATAGCCAGGCGTTGTGGTGGGCACCCATGGTCCCTACTACTTGGGAGGCTGAGGCAAGAGAATCGCTTGGCCCCAAGAGTTTGAGGTTGCTGTGAGCTGTGAGGCCATGACACTCTACCAAGGGTGACATAGTAAAACTCTGTCTCAAAAAAAAAAAAAAACCTTTAAAAAATTTTCTTCTTAATTTATTTCATTCCCAGAAAGAGTGTGAAATTTTTTCTGTGTCAGTGGCTTATACACTGTTAGAGTGTTTGAAGCTTACAATGTGCTTATATAGCCATTTAGCCATTTTATCCTCAGAAAAAGTTGCATGCAAAAAAGTGAGAACTGATTTATCCCAATAAAATGTTGACCTAAATGTTTCATTCAAAATAGCAGAGTAAGATCTAAAATGTTCTGGATTTTTTGTTCTTTTCTTGTAGTTCACAGTAAAATGGTTCTCATAATCATAGTTGTTTTTATTTTTTTTTTTCTCAACTGGGAAATGCTCCATGATAGAACTACACACATATTCATTCATTCATTTTTGTGTCTTTCATTTATCAAACATGTGTTACATGAAAGATACCACGCTAAGTAAATGTAGAGGTGAAAATTTAGAGATATAAAATTTAAATAATCTTTACAGTGCAAAAGCTCCAAGCCTTTTAGGAGATACAGTATTTTAAGTTTAAAGCAGGGTTAAATATTAGGAATATTCGCTAATTCATTTAGTTGGTCAACAAATGTTTATTGAGCAAATTTTATGTGCCATCTATGGTATTAGGAATAAGTATATATCAAGACCTACTACTTGTCTAAAGAAGTACAGTCTAAGAATATGAACTAATAAACATGCAGTATTAAGGCAACATTACTAATGTGAGATTAAAAAATCATGATATAGGCAGATAAAAACAATGTATTGCACCCATTCTTGGAGCAAGGCTAAGAAATTAGCAATTGTCAAAGGAAACTAAGTGAAGGAATTGAGGCCAAATGTGAAAGTATTGAACTCTGGCTGAATAAAACAGGAAGGGTTTTAGAGGGGAGACATTTTAGCTTTTCAATAAAGCTTTTTAGGAGGGAAAGGTGTAAGAACAGGACATTCTGGGCTAAAGACACTCCATGCACCATCTGACAGTGCACAATCAAGGCACTGTTGACCTTGGTTAAAAAATCGGTCAGTCTTTTAGTTCTGGGCCTCAGAGACCAGGGATTGCGGAGAATTCCCTATTCTACACAGGAAATTGATGATATTAGCCTTTCTTATCCTTTCGCGCCCTCTGCTCAGTAGAACTCCAGATGGGCAGTGGGGTGTGGGATAAATGAGTCCTATCAGGAAGTGTATTAGGAGGGATCTAGATCTGATAATATAAGACACAAAAGCCTCTCTTGAGTTTAGACTTTGAATAAGTACTTCAGCTGTCTTTCTCATCCTTTCACAGAATATGTAATGCCAAACAAAAAAACCAAAGTGGCATTTTTCATGACAGAACTAAAATGGCATGTAATAATATATGTACAAATGAACTGAGTTATAAAGTACTTTAGAAATGTAATGAATAATTATAAAGTATTAATTATTTTAAAATATAATTTTAGGAGCTTATTCTTATGGCTAAAATTATTAAAACATTTTTTCTTACCTCTAATTCAACATATTTTTTCACATATCAAGAGTTAAGAAAGTTTTCAAAAAAAAAACTATTCCCAGGGTGTCTCCAAATCATCAATTTCATATAAATATATATATAGAGAGAATATATACGTATATATATAGAGAGAGGATATATATATATAGACATAAATTGGATATATATAGACATAATCTATAAGTTTATATAGATAAATATAAACACATTATTATATGTATCTATATATACATACATATACAAATATGTCTTGTGTATGTCTATACATGTTTATTTGGCAAAATAAATATTTTATTCCAATTAGCTTTTTTATTTGCCATAAAGATGTATAATTTCAGAGTGAGATTTTAAAGAAAAAGAGAAAATCTAATTTTGCTAGGTGTGAAAGTACAATACAGTATAGGTAGAAATATATGCACAAAATATACACTGCAAGTCCTAAGACACCAAGTCATGATAAAAATGAAATTATAAAGAATGTCCTAGTTCATGTGTATAATTTTCAAAGGAAATTAGTGAGAACCACCTTCAGGACTGAATATTTACCAGTATTCAGAATGCAAGGGTTAGAAGGTTGAAGATTTAGAAAAGGAAGAGGTTTTCTTTGGAGAGGCATTGAGAGGTCTCACTTCTCATCTACAATTATTGAGACTACACTTAGAGCTTGATATAACTTGGCTTGGGTCTGGGGGCCAGTTTACAGGAATCTGACTCCCACCTGAGAGATTTAACCAGCAAGATAACATGGCAAATTGGTTAGTAAATCAGGAGAGGTGGCTTAATCTGAGTTAGCCAGCACTCTAAGAGTTTGTCAAGGTGAAGATTTATTCTGGAGTCATTGTGATGTCTGGCAAGATAAGTCTTTACATAGGGTGAACTGTTATGAAACTTGGGGGTAACAAAATTAATTATTCATAATATAGGAGGTTTAGTCAAAGAGACCAAAGCAGGAAACTTCCAAAGACTCATAAAAGTACCCATGAGAAAAAAGTCTGGAGCCAGGCTCCCTAGGTTAAAATCCCAGATCTATCAATTACTGGCTAGGTGACCTAGACAATTTTAATTATAGAATTGAGACTAGATTTATGATTTCAAATGTTCTAGGACTTTTTACTCCCTGTTAAATTACTGGAAAATCATGAGACTACCCAAGGTTTCATTCAGTGGACACAGTAAGGACCACTGGCACGAAGCCATTTTTTAAAGTTTTTTTTTATTAAATCATAGCTGCGTACATTAGTGCAATCAATGGGTACAATGTGCTGATTTCATATACAATCTGAGCTATTTTCATCAAACTGATCAACATAGCCTTCATGGCATTTTCTTAGTTATTGTATGAAGATATTTGTATTCTGCATTTAGTAAGGCTCGCCTGTACCCTTCTAAGATGCACCATAATTAGCCCCACCAATTACCCTCCTTCCACCCCAACCTCACCCCTCCCCTCCCTTGCTCCTTTCCCCATATTATTGTGCTATAGCTGGGTTATAGACTTCATATGAAAGCTTCATAGTCATTTTAAACAAACAATAAGACCCTCAAATAATGTGGTTTCTATTACTATATCACACAAGTTCTCCTTGTTCAACATATCACTTTACAAATGCAAAACATACTCATGGTTAGTGTTAACTTTTTTCATTCAATTTTGGACACAATTCTTCATATCCCTCAATATATGACTTCATCCTTTCCTGGACTTATCTGTCTATTTGTTTCCTTTTATTTTCTCAGGATTCAAAAGATGTTTAAAATAAGTTGGCCTAATTTGTTTCTGAGGAAATCCTTACTAAAACTGAAGCCACGCTGGGGAGTCATGAATTTGCCTCCTTTGTAAATAAAGAAATGATGCTGACCTATTCTCCAGAGGATGCTGAGAACATGGGGTTTTCAGTGGGTAACGAAGATGGTACTGAGTCATCCTCACAATTTTCAAAATCCCTTATGACTTCAAGCAGACATTTGCCCAGGTTAGCAAAGGTACAGTCCATGGTTAACTTGTACATAATAAGATTAAATACTCTACATAAAAATAATTTTCTAACAATCTAGCTCATCAGATTAGCTATGATGAGTAGGTTAGCCTCTCAATTCTGGGACTAGTCACATTTAAAGATCATAAATGAAACCATTATGGTGATTTGCTATTTTATGGCATCAATGGAAGAAAATAGTGAACTTGGCCTAGAAGCTATTTCCTAGATGTATAATGAAATAATATTTATTGAGTATCTGTTTGATGCCAGGCACTTGACATTTAGCTCATTCTATCATCACATTAACCCAGAGAAGGAATAGAATAGAGTATGTAACACCATTAAGAAGCCATTGAACCTGGGTTAGTATGCCAGAGTCTTCACTTTTTGAATGTGTGACTTTGGATAAATTTCTTATTCTCTGTGAGTTTTAGTTTTCTCATCCATAAAATTAGGAGAAAAATATCCAGCTTAAAGGATTATTGTAAAGATTATATAAGATAATACTTATAATACATTTAGCCCTGGGCTTGGTACAAATGCTAATGGTAATAAGATAAATATATAATTTATATAATACTAATATCTATTTTATTAATTGGGATCTTTCTCCTAGGCCTCTTAAATCTTCGAGGCTATATTCTCACCTGAGTATAAAATAATATTTATCTCACTAGGTTACTGTGAAAATTAAATGAGAAAAAGTGCAAGAAGGTATTTGATACTTAGCAAATACTAAGAATTTTAGATTTTAGCTTCGTTTATAAGTTTTTAGTCACTAGTTAGAAGATGGAAAGAATAACTGAAATATAGCTGTTTTAATTTTTATTTTGGAGCCAAAATTGATTCTTCATTCTGAAATCACATACTTGAAATCATTGATCTATAAATATTTCTAAGAAATATAATATGGTATTTTAGCATTTTGTGGAGATATATTCTAATATTCACCAAAGATCTACAAATCTCCAAAGCTAAATATCTATGCATATTACTATGCATAGTTAAATGCAATAGAATAATTTAAGCTCTAAACATAAAATTTTTAAAACTATAGTTTTGGTAAAATACTTTAAATGCAATTAATATTTGCATACTATCACTGCATCCTAGTAACAAGATTAAAAAAAAAGGAATGGGTTACAATTATTTATACTTTTCCCCTTTAAAGAAAGAAATTTTGGACATTGCTACACACACCACAGTAAGGAAATATTCTTCATGTGTAAAACTTATTATGTAATAGACTACAAAGTCTAATGGAAACATAAAAAACTATGACTTCTAAAATAATCTACTTTTTCTTTCCAACATATTTCAAAATTTATGTATGAAGATACCTTTCTTGGATTAAGAAATTAACAGCTAGTGAAAAATACCTGAAATTCCAGGACCCCAAAATAAAGTTAACCTTTTGAGGAAAGGAATGCCATTCAGAAACAAGATGAAAGTAATTTACTTCTATTCTCACTGCTACCATAGAGACAAAGAAAAAAAAGTGAAGAGATTTAACAGACTTAATTCTACCTTAAATTTATAATTAACTACATGGGAAAGGGGACAATTACCATATTTCTAAAGAATAAAGGATTTTAAAAGTTGAGCTTTTGTTAAGACATAATTACAGCCTATTAAATATGCAATTCATGTCAATTTGTTCTTAAAATCTTGAATTTCAAAAAATACATATACATTGAACAGTGTTTTCTAAAAAATAAAAATGGAATACCATCAAGTTAAACCTAAAGAACCTTTTCTTAGTAGAGGATTTTTTCAGATACTTAAAATTCTGGCAAAACTTAACACAAAGAAGGGGTCAATGGATATTGCTTGCATATGTTTCCCATCTTTCTGACACCTATAAACACGTATGTTTGGACAAATGTTAATCAATGAAAGAGTGTGCAAGCTTTGGTAGATCAGGTGCCATAGCCAACATTAAGCAGTCAGCCAGGAAGAACTAGCAATTAGATGTGTCCTTGTTTTAAATAGAACTTTAGATTGCTGAGTAAATTACATGTATATTAATTTAGGACAGTTTTATTTTAAAGTACTTGAAATAAACATTGTGGCTGTAAGTCCTAGAAGAATCCTAACAAAGACCAGCATGGGAAAAATTATTTTGCTAAAAAGAACATTTTTATTTATCGTTTCTATAGCAAATAATTTTCAAAATTTTTATCAACCATAATATTTAAATTCCCTCCCGATTTAATTATTTATTTAGAGCTCTATTTGAAAATAAATAATTTATTTTATTTTAGCATATCAAAAATATGAAAGATGACATATCTCATTGCAAATATGAAGTACAGTTAAAAATAAGTTAAAAATATTAACATTTCGTGAACTGTGTTTTCAGATAACAATTAAAATTCCTGCTGGTATGGTTAATAAATGGTATTATTCATATGTCAAAATCTGAGTTTTGGATATTCTTTTTGTAAATAGTGAATAAGTGATCATCAAGGAAAATCCCTACTGCTGCTTGGAATAGTGGTATATTTAATTATTCTGAGCCATTTCTGTCTAGAGATATCAGAATAGTTTTTTGGTTTTTTTTTAATGCAGTTTTTGGCCAGGGCTGAGTATGAACCTGCCACCTCCAGTATATGGGACCAGTGCCCTAATTCTTTGAGCCACAGGCACTGCCCTAGAGGTCTCAGAATAGTTTAAATGGAATGTTTCACAGTACCTAAACCTCTTAACTCAGATCTTAGCCACAAATTACCATAACATCCATTCAGGATCCCTTTACACAGTGATGATGTAGTTTGTGGATAGTTGGACAAATTCTAATAATCGGTATTATTGTTTTTTAAAGTTTCTTTTGTAGGTTATTTGAGGTAAAGTCATTCATTGATGCTGATATATTTTATTCTCTGAAGTGCAAACCAATGTTAAAAAAAAAAAAATCAGATGAAGCAGGAGAATCGCCTAAGCCCAGGGGTTGGAGGTTGCTGTGAGCTGTGTGACACCACAGAACTCTACCAAGGGTGATGAAGTGAGAATCAAACTCTACCAAAAATAAATAAATAAACAAACAAACAAATAAACAAACAGAACTCTTGTGAACCCCTTCCTAGATAAGTTTGAATCCTAAAAGCTAAACACAACCTAATGCGTAACACTTTTTTAATAAAAGATAATAAACACACTATTATTTCTCCAATTATTTCCTGACTTAATAATTTATGAAAATAAATCATTTTTTAATTTTCTATTACAGTTTTCTGACTCATTTTAATGTTTTCATAATAGAATACACTCCATAATAAAAAAAATTACTATGCCCTCACAGTATATATATGATAAATATATACATAACAAATCAAATTATTTTCCCTCAAAATAAGGTTAAGTATTATGCTATATGAAATCACTGAGAAGTTAAACAGACACGAGTTGGCATAACATTCTTTTACCAAACTGAAAACTTGATTTGACTGCTTTACTTTTTGTCTAATAAAAATATACAACTGACTTCTACGTAATGTTATACTTGTATTTTAGAAGTTTAAATTGTGATCAGGATAAGTTGGTGTCTCATAGGTATGATCTAGTTGTCATTTTTTTCTTTCTATTTTTCTTTTAGCCCATTACACTTCTACTAACATGACATTTCAGTGTCACTTAATGCCCACCAACTATTCACAGATAAGTCTCCTAATTGCCTCTCAACTGAGCAGTCCATCCACTAGACTACAAAGACCACTTTTACAACTATTTATTGAAAAGTGCACATATGCATACAAAAGGTATGAATATATGTACACATTGCATATTTATACAACACACCCATGTATGTGGAAGCATTTCATCTACTCATTTGGTTGCTTATTCAACAATGAAATATCTACCAAATGTCTATTAAATGAAAGACTCAGTCAACACTTAAGGTATACCTGCCAGCACCATGCTAAGTGTCAGCTATAAATATGACTAAGAACATTCCCTGTATTCATGGAGTTTTCCTTGTAGCAATAGATATGGTAAAACTAATTGTACAACTAGATGAATGCTATTACAAAGATAAGGACATTGTATTAGGAATATGGAGTGTGGCTGGATCAATCTGTTAGTGAAACATCCAGGAGATAATTTACAGAGAAATATGTATTTGAGTTGAGTCTTAAGGGTTAAGAAGGTCATTAGACAAATGTCAGGCTATGGAGTTGAGAGGCATTCTAAGCATAAGGAAAATTAGGTGCAAAGAAACAGAAGCATGGAATTGAGTTCATGTTCTTTGGGGAAACCAAATATAACTGACTTTAGTTGACTAATGCATAAAGGGTAGTGACATCTGAGATAGAAAAGTTACATAAGGGATAGAACATGCAGATTTTTATTCGTACTTCTAGTATGAGGATTTAGAATTATAGAATCATTAGAGATTCTACATATTTAACAATCTTCAAGGACATACTATCATTGCTAGTGGACAGAATAATGGAGCAGTAAGGTAGGGAACTCCTGAAGGAATATAAGGAAAGCTTCAACATAGTTTGTATGCACAAACTATACATACATACACATACAGACATACACACAGATACAGTATATATACATATATACATATACTACATATACACTAGAACCTCCATAGTTGACCACCTGCCTACACTATCTCCTTAAGCTGACCTAATTTAAATAGACTAAACATGTACCACATGTATGTATCAGAACAGTAGGCCTCATTCCTCCTTATGTTAACCACTTCCATGTGTTCACCAGTTTGTTACAGTCCCTTGGGTGGTCAATTTATAGAGGTTCCACTACACACACACACATACACATGTATTTTTTTTTAAGGAAAGTCTCAGTTAGCATGGAAAATGTATAGGGATAGAGGGATAGGAAAAGCAGAAAGACTAATAAGGATTTTATTGTAGAAATCCAGGTAAGAATCAGTGAAAATCTTAAAAAGGTGAATGAAAGACATATCATAGGAAATAGGAATTAGGTGGAGAAAAATAAGAAAACAACAATTCCCACTTTTCTAACCATAACAAGTGGTAAAGAGGCATATTATCCACTGAGCAGAGAATACAGTAGAAGATTGATTTATGCTTCGATGCTTACAGAGAACAGACATTTTCCTGGAACTTTAACTTACGTTAACTTAATGTGTAAATAAAACTCCAAATTCTAAGAATTTATAAATTTACCAATTAATTTCTCACAAAACCTATTGTCCCTAAACGGTTGGTTTAAGAACTAAATTAGTTAGATACAAAGAAATGAATATGTATAGGTAGGAGTATTAGAATAGAGGTATAAGGGGGTGTGAGCTACTTTCATAGGATTTTGAATCTGGCAATTTGCCATCTTTCTCTCACTAATAAAAATCTATTAACTTGGGGAATATTTGCCCCCTGAATCCAGAGGAAATTCCTATCACTATGACTAAACGTATTGAAATTTACCACTTTAGTGTTCTAAGTGAATTACTAATCTTAATGTAAAGTTTAGAGTTAAATTTCAGAGAAAATGAAAGAGAAAGAGGAGAAGGAACAGAAACACCCAATGCCTACTATTTATTGGCTATATGTGTGTATAGTTGCCGTACTAAGCTCTATGTTTACATTTGCATTAACTATTCCATCTACTGTGTTCTTTGTCAAAATTTTCACAAGGCTTTTCCTCTTAAGTTTCCAAAACTTGTCCAAAGAGGATATCTCTGGTCACACCCCTAAAGTATCCCCTGTCTCTTTTTATTCATCCATCATTCTAGCCCATTAATGTATTTTAAAAATTATAGCATTTCTTATATCATCTAAAACTATCTTTATCCTTTGCGTTCCTATTAACATGCTATCTCCTCGCACTATAGTTTAAGTTCTATGAGAGCAGAGACCTTGTCTGATTTTATCCACTGTTATCCTCCCCATCACTCATAATAATGCCTGGCATGTATCATGTATTTAGTAAATATTTGTGGGGGTAATGAATATTGCATTAAATCTCCACAATAACCCTTTGAAGCACTTATTGTTGTTTTACTTTGCAGATAAGGAAACAAAGACTGAGGTAAATTAAGTCATTTTGTCCAGACAATAGAAATAATAACTGGCAGAGCTAGGACTCCAGTTAAGAATCTGACTCCAAAGGCTATACTTTAAAACACTGTGCTATTCCACCACTCTAAGCCAAATTCAGTGGTGGATGCAAGTTGCTGTCCAACATCCCCACTCTCAATTCTCAGAGGGACCTCTAACATGTCAGCCCAATTTTCCTGTGCCACATATAATTAGTTCTAAAACATATATGAACACAGCTCTCACTTTTTTCCACCATACAGTTACACCAATAGTAATAAAATATCCCAATTTACACTAGGATTTTCTCTTATTAATAACTATAGTCATACTTTCCATATTGCATATAGTATTTTATATTTTTCAGATATATAAACTAGCTAGATTCTGTTTACATATCTATATACAGAGATAGAAATCCTACTCAGGAAGTACTGATAGGCCAGTATGATTATTCCCATTCCAGACTTGAAAACATAAGGCTCAGGGAGAATAAACTGAGTTGACTGAGATTACTAGTATAATAAATGGAGAACCAAGTTTATATTTCCTGAGTCTTAATCCAATTCACATTCTCAAATTGCTTCTAGTGAAACACACATACATGAATCAAGACAGCTCTCTCAGGCTGCTGTAATCACAGGTAATCTGCTTTAAGAAAATCTTACCTACAAATATTCAGATGAAACAATGTGTAAATCATAAAGGGAAAGGATGAATTATTTTGTACTTTATGAATAGAATTGTGTGATTTATTTAAATTTTGAGCACAATAAATGTTTAAATATTATTTGATTTGTAAAATTCTATTTGCACTTGTTCTCTCTGAAAATTCACATTTGTCTCGTAAAATAAGGTTTACATGAAGGTCTTATTAAGGACAAGCTTCTCCAATTCATAGCTCTTTGTAACATATGTGGCTTTTGCTCATAGAACCAAAAAGTTACAAAATGACATTGTGAAATAACATCCTGGTATTCAAGTTTTCCAAGAACACCATTTAATACAGATGTATTAACAGATGATTGGTATAATTCACATAATAAAATTCTACTTTATTCCTAAAAGTTTTCTTTTACAGTCTATGGATATGTGTCCAAAAATCTACAAATCTATAACTAATTGTCAATAATTCTAAGTTAATCATTAGATAAGTGCATTATCTTTATTTATTTAGACATTTAGGTTGGTAAGGAAGGAATAAAATCAAAAACATTGTGACAAAGTATGTTTTGAGCCTTGAGAGTGGATAGGAACACAAATATTATATTGAAAACAACCCAAGTTTGAATCTCCCCATGAATCTTCTTAGTAGTGTAAATTTGCCCCACCTCTATGATGTGGAAGATCATTGGGTTGGTCTAAAGAGTAAATGAGTTTTAAATAAATTTGTCTCAAATTCCTTCAATGCCCCAAATAGCACCTACATAAAAATGAGAAAAATAGACATAGTTCCTTTCCTTATGGAGCTTCTCTCTAGAGAAAAGACACAAAGAAAGTGGCCACAAATCAGTGTGCAATGGTGAATTGCTCTATGTTTAGATTGTACACCAAGACTGCATACTTTTTTCAGGAAAGGTAGTGCCATGTAAAGTGAACCCTGAAAGAGAAGTAGAATTTAGACATGCGGACAGAGTCATCGATACAGGACAGTAGTAAGTGGAAGTTCCCCAAACAGGAACATGGTTGACAGTTTCAAACAATAGAAAAGAGCCATCAAGGCAAATGCATCCATGAGTTTACTGAAAGTCAGTGAAGATAGCACAGATTTAGAACCTGGTCTGTTCCATACATTTTTAAGATTATTAGAGTATAAAATATACACATGAAAGTAAAACTGTTGGGCTTGACCATTCTGGCAGCTGGATGGAATACCTAATAAAGGAACATTAAACTATTATGTTAATGGTTTGGTATTCCAAGGTGTTTGATGCTATGAAATGGGTAATCCCAGGTTACTAAAACAGTCATGGAAGTTCTTCAATTGACTCTTTTCCCTGATTTTCTACACAAAAAGGCTAGAATGTATTAAATCCCCACTATTATTAGCTGTATTTCTGCCCCACTCTGCTATTCAATAGATTTTCCCTGGTCAGTCAAGCCCCTTTCTCCGGTCTCCACAACTTTCAGACACTTGGTTGGGATAACAGGCATCAGGACCAGTGTTACTGGTAGGATAGATATGAAGAGAAGCACATCAAAGAAAGATAGGAAAATAGGGAAGCTATGGACCCAAATAAAGAATAATGCATCCACCCTCAACAAGGTGATATGCTAAACATTTTGTATTTCTCCTCTCACCGAATCCTGAAAACAGTCCTATAGATAGGTACCCTTTTGAGGATGGGAAGACCACAATTCAGAGGTCATCCAGCTAATGAAAGGGTAAATCATAATTTTAACTACATAGGTATAAGGATGGATAAAGGAGAATATAGTAGAAAATAGGAGAGAACTCAAATCAGAGTAATGGAATGAGAGAGAAATCTGGGCAAACTGCAATTTGGAACTATTGTTAATAATAAATGAAAAATCATATTTTCTTTCAGATCATACATATCTCAACTTCTTAATAATTATGATTGGGCTCCTACCTATCTGTATCCTTGTATCTTATTATTCGTCTTGACTACCTTACATCCCAGTCACACTGACCCTTCTTGCCTCAGACATGCAATTCCTCTTCCACAGGAACACAAACATACACACAGACACGTGCACACACACACACACACACACAACTCTGCCTAAAATAGTCTTCCCACTCCATTGTTCCTTCCATTCTGAAATCAGCTTAACTATCACTTCCTCAGAAAAGCCTTCCCTGACATTTATCCCTGTCTACTTTGCAACAAAACCCATCAGGTTCTTTAGGTATCCTTGTTGTCATTTCCATAGCAGCCTATATTCACCTCCTTATTACACATCACTGTTGTTACTATAATTGGATGTTTTTCTCATTAGACAAAATGTTTCCTCAGATAGGATTGCTAATTTTATTCAAAGCTTTCGGTAGGTCAAGCACACTAGTAGTCATTGAGTAAGTCTTTGTTAGGTGAATAAAATGAATGAATGGATGTGCTGCTTCTACCCTCAGAGAAACCACACACCTGTGTGAATAAATACCTTTGTCTATGAATACAGGACCACTAGGAAATAATCTGTTGCCTTGGTGATTTGTTCATATTCTCTACATAAAACTCTGATAAAAAGAAAAAATTATTTTAGCTTCCATGTAAACTACTTTTGTAAATATTTCAATTATAAGTCCATTTCCAAGAGGACAACATGCCACTTTTTTCTATTAAGGTCATAACAAGTAATATTATACTTAATTGTCTCTAATAAAATATTATTAATATCTTGCAACAATTCTTATTTCATTTCCTTTTAGAAATTCTGCGTGACTTTATTGTTTAAAAGATATGGGTTGACATAGGCAAAGAGTGAAATTATATTTGCAGAACAGATATGGTATAACAACATCAATAAAAGCTTCTTTTATGCTGCCTGGTCCACTTTTCAGTCTGCTATTTGATTTTATTATGCATAGTAGTAACCTGTTTCACATACAAAGAATTAATAGCACCATCATGCCTTTATTAACAAACTACCAGTGTTAATCAACATTATGCAGTTTTATTTGTATATTTTTAAAAACTTTTTTAATATCTGTAAGTAAGGTTAATAAACAACTGAAATCATAAATGTATAATTCTCCCACTACTACTTTTTAATATACTTCGTTAACCTGAATAATTTTCTTTGTGGAGATAATATTCTCTAGATTAATATTATATTAGAGATATAAAAGACTTCAGAGATTCAATAAAATATGAACATTCATTTTACAGAGAAGGACAGAGATGTCCCATATGCCTGTGGGTGCCTGGAGTCAGAAAATTCAGATTTACTTTGACTTCTCGTAGTTCCACATTTTTTCTGTCCTTATATCAAACCCTCTATGCTATTACATATGACACTTTAGAATTCCTATACAGTAAAAGAAAAATTCTAGGGACTGCTTGCATTTCATAAAATTTATTCCAGAATATTCTTCTGCCTGTCTCCTGTAACTGTTTGTCCTAGTGGCCAATCATTAAACAGCATGGCTCTACCTTAACATAATCTAACGTTATTTTCCTTATATTTTGGTTGTTAAGTTTATTGGGATTGTTATCTTTCAATTGTTAAAAAAAAATTAAGAAATCACACCATATAAAAAATGCTGCATTAAGTGACTAAATTATGTTTAATTAGTGCCATTAAAATGACCCCACTTATTTTAATAATCATACCCAGAGGGATTCATAAAAAAATACACATTGTGAGCTGTTCAATAAATTATCATAGATACAAATCTTTCTGTATGCTAGAAATTCTACTTTACATACTTTACCGCATCATTTAAAATAGGTATGATCGCACTCATTTTATAAACAGGAAATAGAGGCTCAGGGATGTTAAACTTATCTAGGTCCTATTAGGAACAATTTAAATCCAAGTCTTGTTTCAGAGACCCGCTGCTTACCCTAAAACATGTTATTTTTCTCTCAGTGGTGGTATGTGTAACAAAAGAGTTGAAATGGAAACTGGACATAAACATTTGAAAAAAAGAGATGCTCAATCTTCATATGAAAGTGAGTTCTCTGAACACTGGACACAACCTTGTGATCTATGTGTGATCAACAAAAACTTTGTGTTGATGGCTACTCTGATGATTTCCTGGCCTAAATTATCTTATTTCAAATCTGAGAGGTTCTGCAAATCAGTCTAACCAGACTGGAGCCCTCATGACCTTAAGCAATCAGAGTTACATGGGGTGAGATCTAGGGTAAGACTATTTTATCCTAGAGTTTAGATTTAGATTATCACGAAATGTCCTACAGCCATTTCCTTCCTTTCACATGCAGAAAAAATAAAAATGCTTCACTAGCATGTCTAATAGATCCTTTCTATTGCCATTATTTTCTTGATTTGTCAGCATCCCTTCTCTCAGTCTTCTAACATTCATTCTGAAGAAAGTGGAGCAAAGACATAAAGAGAAATTTATTTCTACCCTTGTGTAATAGCAGGGAATGGAAAAACTCAGATGGCATTTAGTTCTAGGAGCATCCAAAGGGACAGCGAGTGCCTGGAAGGGAAGAAGGAAGACGCTATCACCAGTGCTTTATTTGTTTCCCTTCCACTGAACTGCGGTAGAGGTGCTGTGGGGGAAGTGGAGCCCAGGATGGATAAGGATAGTTAGCAATTCTGGTCTCACATAAAGCTTGTATAAGGCAAGAATTGAAGAAAGCACCTCAGCCAGATGAGGAAAAAGAGATGAGGATTACACTTAGATAGAGTTAAAATTTCTAAATTGTTGGCAAGTTTCCTGTCAAAGAGTACCAGGAAAGTGGAGCAAAGACATCCCAAGTACATGACTACTTGCAAAAGAAGAGTAAAATATCAATAGTGGTGAATGGAATAGATAAGATTTGTACCCTGAAGTTCAGCTTTTGAATCAGTTATGTGTTATTTACTGTTGTAACATCAGAATGTAACTTTATTGTAAGTATGTATACATGTAAAGATGTTATATTTGCCACCTTAGAAATATTCATGAATATAATTAATGAAAAAAATTCATTAAATTTCATGAGCATATATTCTGTTGACTCATATACCTTATATGTTAAATTAAAATAACAAAATGACACTTATTTCTTATCAGCATTTAAGGCAAGATAATATTTCTTACCTTTGTATCAGTGGTAATCAATGTTTGGGTAAAAAAATATAAAACACATGACATGTTAATCTATTAGAACAAGTTTTCCATTTGAGGAACTTGGATGTCAGTATTGATTTAACTCACTCAATGTGATAGACTTTCAGTTTTGAGTACTAATTAAAAACTTTTGATAACTTACTTTAAAAGTTCTAATTATAGGCTGGGTGCCATGGGTCATACCTGTAATCCTAACATACTGGGAGGCTGAGGTGGGTGGATTTCTTGAGCACAGAAGTTCAAGACTAGCATGAGCAAGAGTGAGATCCAATCTCTAAAAATAACCAGGTGTAAGGGAGGCTGAGGCAAGAGGATCTCTTGTGCCAAAGAGAGTGAGGTTCCTATGAGCTATGATGCCATAGCACTCTACCCAGGGTAACAAAGTGAGACTGTCTCAAACAAAAAAAAGTACTAATTATGTTTCACAGTATCTGAAATTATTATAATTTGGGAGTAAATAATTATAAAATACATGTAGATCAGATTTGACAGTATTCTATTAAGAATTATATCACCAAGTGTAACACTTTAAGAAGAGTAAAACGTTTAAGAAAATATCTCTTTTTGAAGGTTACTTAAGGATATACAATTTTCCAACTAGCTTTTATAAAATTTATTTTAGTCTATTTTTACTGACTTACCTGGAAATAAATGACATGCTTGGAAATTTTTTA
Organism: Arctocebus calabarensis; assembly: GCA_963573935.1. Classification (NCBI taxonomy): domain Eukaryota; kingdom Metazoa; phylum Chordata; class Mammalia; order Primates; family Lorisidae; genus Arctocebus; species Arctocebus calabarensis. Next base: position 4,526 of record CAUYON010174466.1, on the reverse strand, counting down.
AAGTAAAATAAGGTTTTCATCTAATTTAGAAACCTGGTCAACTAAAACAAATAGATTTTAGGCTTCAAATCCACTAACATCAATTAAAACTGCCATGTGGGAAGGCCTTATGGGAAGATTCCTTTTAAGAATTTTTGGAATTTAATCTGTAAAAGTAAAATTTTTAAGGTCATACTATGGGAACTTGGTTTGTGGCTTCAAAACTAAATAGTCTTTTCTTTAGTGGTAAAATGAGATCACAGTGGAAAACGTACACTTAGCGAATCTCCTGTACTAAGTTATTGATTTTGTCACATTTTATGGTTATCTAATCAATGTGAGGTACTAAAAGATACATCTCAAATTACCTCAAGTTATGCTTACATGCAAAATTAAAAGGGAACTAATAAATGTCTTTTCATTAGTTTTTTTCTAAAAATAATGGTAATTTATAGTCAAATAACCAGTGCTTATGAAATTTAAATATGCTATTTATAACTGATAACAGAATAAAATACTTTTGAAATTTTTAGCTATTTTCTGTAAAATAAATCCATAAATGATTGCCTATAGATTTTATTCCATCCTACTTTTATTTATATTTCAAATATTGTACTTCTAATCAAAATAGAATCAGTGAAATATTAAATCCTGTGTTTGTTTTAAATCAGAGCCTAAAGACTTTTTTCCTTTAAAAAAAAAACTAGATGCAAAATCAGAATTCTCCAATCAGAAACAATATGTCAACCCACAGTAAAGCTGATTGGCTTCTTCAAACATGTAAGACATGCTTTTTAAATGAAAAGCTAATTATCACACTCAGAACGACTACCCTGATGTTAACGTGATGTGTGAGCTACACTACTACTGTAGATATTTCACTTATGAGCTATAAATAGATGCCAAAGCAAATTCTGCCATAATAAAACGCAGGCAAATTCTCCTTTCATTTGCACAAACACGCAATATCACTTTAAGAAGTTGAAATCACATAAAGACAGGACGCTCAGACCCAGCAAAGTAAATTATACTAATCATTTTCTCTCATGAACGGGCAGTACCTACTAGAGCTATTTAAATACAGAACCAGAATAATGACAGAAAAATGCTGCACACACAACAGTCCTGTTACCTTTGTGGTGACAATGCACAGGCAATCCATCCTGGATCCCTACACAGGACTCAGTACATGGAAATCACACCAGCAAGTCAGCAAAGGTGATAAAAGCCTTTTGGTAAATAGCACACAGAGAGGAGCAGAGCCTGGATTCTGCACAGATGGTTTTTCCAAGGAGACCCTCATGGGAAACTCGAGCCCTCCTCCTCGAGAATCAAGGCAAGCAGGATTCTCCTAGGCACAGGAAAATCCCCTAGAAATCAGCTCCGGCAAAAGTTCGTGGTGGATTGCTGGGCTCCGCTGCTGCATGGTCTTTTACTAGATTCTGTGATCGGAACAAGGCTCGTTTGAGTGCCCCGCACAGTTCTACCGTGGAGATGAATGCTACACCAAGCCCCAGAGAATCACATTTCAGCTCTCGTTCTTGTTTCTGATTCTGATCTGCTGCTTCAGTATACCCAAAAGATTTCCTTTGCCAAAGACCCCCCCTTGCTCTCCTAGTAGCAACTCTGAGTAAGCACTACAAAGAACTACCCGGCCCATCTATCAAAGGGCTGTCGTCCTGGTGCCAGAACAGCAGCTTTTGGTAATAAAAAGCCGTTTATTATGAGCATGATTCCCGGGACCTAAATGACTCAAAAGATATGACTGAAAAGCTCAGGTGCATGTGGTGCTGCATACATCACATCTCAGCTCACTTGCAATTACAAGAGCAGCTTTTTATAAATGACTAACAGCTGGATAAGGAAAATCGGGCCAGGGAAATAAAGAAACTGGAGATGGAGAGGTTTTACTTAGAAAACATTAAATTTCTCCTTTTATTTGTGTACCTATTTTTGTGGTCCATGAAGTATACAAAAATAAACAATCCAAATATTGAAATGAATAAGCATATTATAAAATTGGAGTGGGAGGAGGTTCCGAAGTGTTTACAAAAGTTTCACAATCTGAGACAAAAAAAGTGAGTTCTTTCCCAAACTTTTCGCTTCTCACTGGCTGTCTGCAGGCACTTATTAGGTGGGCAGAACTTTGTGTTCCCTTCTGCAGCATATTAAAAGCAGTTCAATGATTAACCCTCCCCTCCCCCAAATCCCTCCCTTTCTTCTAGTAAAGCTGCTACATCAACTGCCTTTGAGATGCTTGACAAGCATCACTCTGGATAATGATATACATTTTTTTTAATCAGTTTTAAACACATAGGCAGAGACATTGAAACAGTCCGAAAGACACAGGCACTCAGAAAGAAGTGAGTGGGGGAGGGAGAGAGAGTGAACGTCAAAATGGAAAGTTCTGCCTGACCAATAAAAATGGAAAATCAATGCCTTCCTTTCCCTAGGAAGAAAACACATGGTCAACTGGACCATTGATAATGTCAAGAAGAAATGTCTAGGGACCTATACATTTTGATTACCTCTTCAAGATAGTAGCAAGCCCATTCCCTACCCCACCACTCAACCCCACTCTCTATTTTTTTATAAAAAGTATATTTTCTATAATAAACAATTTTTTAATAGATGAACATATAAGACTCTTCTACCTTTCATGAATTATTCAGGTTCTAATCTCAGTATCCTCCTGATTGCTGGCTAAATAGATGAATGTCTCAGAAAGTGAAATGCCATTATTTTACCAAAATGAGAAAGTATTGTTTCCAACAATGTGTTTTTTAAACACATAGCCAGTCAGATATGTGTTCAGAGAAAAAAAAAGGAAAACAAAAGCTCCTAAACTTCAACTTGATATAAAATCTTTAAACGAGGTTCAAAAAAATTATTTGTGGTTAAAATATAATTCCCTCCGAACTGTTATACTACTGGTATAACTTCATATAATTTTCACATTAAACAATACAAATAAAACCCATACTCTGGTACATTTACTTAGGTAACTGTCTTAGGTTTCAATCATATGAATAAGTTAAAGAAGCATCACTTAGTCTATTCATCTTCTTATTTATTACATCATCGTAATTATTAATTTAACTCAAAACTTCCTAACTTTATCTCAAAGTATGTAAAACATCATGTTCTTTGAGCATTCCCAAGTACCTGTAATAAAACCAAAACATTTAATATATAATGTAACCCTGGTTAACATATTCATATTCAAAATAAATAGGCTTTGTGTCTGTCCCCATAGTACTTTAAAGTTGACAGAACACTTGTAACATACTTATGGGCTTGACTAGTTTAAGTTACTTCCCAGCAACTTGGCAAATTTCAGAGCCAACATTAAAGATCATGTCTCAACCAGCCGGGTGTCTGTGGCAGGCACCTGTATACATTCTCAGCTACTTTAAAATTCATTACTTTTATTTTGTTTCTTTCCAATAGGGGAGAAAAAAAATCTCAGGTAGGGAAATAGATCTTGGGTGTTTTCTACAACCTAAGCACCTTGAGGGCAAATTAATGTATAAATCTGGCACCTAGCCTAGTACCTGCCACTTAAAAGGTACAAAATAAATATTACAGGAATGAAGGAATGATCACAGTTTGTTATGCCATTTATTTTTCTTTATAGGAAATTAAAAAGCAAATCTCTTAACCTATGATCCCTTGTCCATAAAGGAGCCATTATATACACAGAGTGACTATAACATATATACACATATACGTTTATGCACATATGTAAAAAAGAAATACATTGGTGCATGTAGCTGAAGGCATTTATAAATCAAAATGTTATCATTGGCAAGTCAGTCTAATTCAAAAAGTATGGTTTGGAACAGTATTATTTATAATGGATAAGAGCCGTTACAGTGCTTCAATTATAGGATGCTACTAAACTAGGTGCTTGCCCTTGGGATAGAAAACCAGTAATAAATACAAGCATTTTTATTAATAACGAGTGGCTATTTTCTGAAGTACTATGTCAAATACTTTGCAACTATTCTCTCTGATGGTCATAATGTCCTTTAGAAAGGGATTACAGGCTCTGTCACCCATAGCACAGTGGTTATAAAGCCAGCCACATGCACCAAAGCTGGTGGGTTTGAGCCCGGCCCAGGCTTGCTAAACAATAATGACAACTGCTACATTGCTGGTGGGAATGCAAACTAATACATTCTTTTTGGAAAGATGTTTGGAGAATACTTAGACATCTAAAAATAGAACTGTCATTTGGTCCTATAGTTCCTCTACTAGGTATATATCCAGAGGACGAAAAATCACATTATAACAAAGATATTTTTACCAGAATGTTTATTGCAGCACAATTCATAATTGCTAAGTCATGGAGGAAGCCCAAGTGCCCAGCAACCCATGAATGGATTAATAAATTATGATATATGTACACCATGGAATATTATGCAGCCTTAAAGAAAGATGGAGACTTTACCTCTTACATGTTTACATGGATGGAGCTGGAACATATTCTTCTTAGCAAAGTATCTCAAGAATGGAAGAAAAATTATCCAATGTCTCAGCCCCAC
>CAUYON010174457.1:0-46014 GCA_963573935.1 Arctocebus calabarensis | reverse complement strand
ACCTACCTCTATCTGGTACTTGACTGCATCCCCAGATTTATTTCTTGTAGACCACCCCATCCACCATTCCATTACGTTATTTTTGTCCTTTTTCTTTCTTTCTTTCTTTTTATTTTATTGCTAGTGTAACAATTGTAAACTTTTAAGCTCTGGTGTAAAATTTCATGTCAATAATATTAAGAGCAAACACTGACCTATTTTTTAACATTTTTTCATTTTTCATAATACACATGCCCAGCAGTTGTAAAATAGCCACTACACAAATCTATTAATATATTAATATAAATAACTTTAATATAAATTATACATGAAAAGAAGGTATTAACTGATGTAAATAGTCACTAGATAGGCATATTTTTACCCATGTGAATTGGATTAACTTCAAAGGTTTAGAATGACATTGGTAAATAATCACTTTCAATACATTTAATGAATAGGAGACTTCATAATTCGAGAAGAGATAACTTACCCTATTTTAGTAAGTAATTTCTTGAATGTAAAGTCGCATTCCTGTACAATTGGATCCAGTGCTCTATATTTATGGGACACCTAGTTTGAGAATTTAAAGTACTTCACAAACATTACTCAGCTACCTTCACAATTGTGTATACTGCATTGCTCTCTAATCCACTCTGTCATCAGTCATCAATTCAGAAGTTTACACTAACTGAACTCCTGGGGCAAATTGGGATGTAAATTTTCATAAACCAAGTATAGAATTCATTCAGTCTTGCAGTATCTACCCCATATGAGCACATCTATTTGCCTTTATATCCTAAGATTTCTACACAAAACTTTTTTAAAAATAGCTAAATATGACATCTTGGGGTATTGGAAGTTTTAAAAGTATTTTTAGTAAATAAAAATTGTGACAAATATTAAATAGTTCTGCATTTTCAATGATTATCAGGTATTAAATATTGGATTTTCCATTTAAAATCATTAAGATTCAATCTTCACTCACTAATGTCAAGGTGTTCACCTGTAATTTCTAGCTGAGAATATGACCAAGCATGAATTAAGAAGAAAGATGACGATTAGAGGAAATGATATTCAAATACTAGTCTTTTTGTTATTCTTCTACATCAGGAATTATCTCCACAGTTGCTAGCCCTCTAATGCCTTTATTCATTTATATAAATTTTTCCTAGGGGTAGAGGTATTTATATGCCTTTTAGTGAGATATAATTTATATACTATGCAACTGATTTTTTAATGTAAAATTCACTGAATTCTAGAATATTTTTAGAGTTGTACAACTATTACCACAATCTAATTTTAGAACATTTCCATCATCCTAAAAAAATACATTTATAGTCACCCTCTATTTCTAGTCTCAGCATTAGGCAATCACATATCTGTGTTGTCTCTAAGTATTTCATTTTTGTGGACATTTCAAACAGATAAAATCATACAAAATGTGCTCTTTTCATGGATGACTTTTAAAATTAGCATGATGTTTATGAGATTCATGTATGTTGTAGCAGGTATCACTACTTTGTTCCTTTTTATTTGTTCATACACTTTTTAACACAATTTATTTTTATTTATTTATTATTTCATTGTTTTTATAATTAAATCATAGCTGTGTACATTAGTGCAATCCAGGGGTACAATGTGCTGCTTTCATATACAATCTGAACTATTTTCATCAGACTGATTAACATAGACTTCCTGGCATTTTCTTAGTTATATTATGGAGACATTTGTATTTTGCATTTAGTAAGGTTTGCCTGTACCCTTCTAAGATGCACCGTAGGTGTGGCCCCACCAATTTAAATGCTGGTTTTGTTTTTTTTTTTCAGTTAAAATAGCTCTGTGTAGGGACATGTGCAATTTCCCCCCTTTGAGCCACTTTTTAATGAAACTATTGACCTAAAACAGATAAAATTCCATAACGAATAAAACAAGTACATAAAATATCATCATGAAACAAAGAATAATGCAAGTCAATTAAAATTAAAAATAAATAACATCACTTATGATTTTATTCACAAAGAGGAAAAATTTATTGCCACTATTGCTATTTAATATAGACCAATTTATTTCACTTGAAGTTTCAGGCAAGTGACTAATACAGGGGCATGAATTAGCATGTTCTTCTTAATTGTACATATTGTCTTTTTGGCCATTCTTTTAACTAATGATTTGAATTAGTTTAAATTTTGCATATTTGATGCTATTGGGAGTAATGGCTGTTTGCTTTAAATCTTATTTGAAATAATTATTTTTATGAATATCTTCTAGGACTAATTGTGCTACAGTTAGTGTCCTTTGTACCATCGTCTATTATGGACTGGGTACAATTTATAAATTCTACGGCAAAATCTAACTCTCTTCTCTTTATTAAAGAGCTTAATGTCTTCATACTCTCAAATAAAAATGAAACTGTGTGATTTGAAAGAATATATATAGTGTCATGAGGGCTAATATTTAAAATGTTTATATTTCTAGAGCAACTTTGTAAATATCAAAAATGATATATTTATGTCTTAAATATATAAATATTTATATATGGAAAAAATAAAGTTTTTCAGTCATATACTTGGAGGGTTTTTCTTGACTACAAATGATTGGTGTCTAGTCTCAGCTCATCAGAAGGATTACAGGGAAGGGACTGAGTTTTCTATTAAAATGTTACGTGAAAAATAAACAACTAAAAAGATCATGAATGAAACTTAATGTATTTATAACAGCAGAATTTGAAATGGATCTATGGAAAGAGATGAAAAGGAGAGTGTAAAAGCTTCACATATTCTGGGGAACAAATATTACTACCGCTGGAATAGATAGGAAAAAATGAAGACTCCAGCAAAAAGTGAAGGGGGGGAATTTTTGCACAGAAAAGACTTTGTTATATTTAAATCATGTCAACAATAGGTAAAAATTTGAAGTGGATATGTAGAATTTGATAACTGTAAATTTTTATTAAACCTGTAAAATACATCATACTAAATTTTTAAATATTAAAATAAATTTGAAAACCTTTGCAAGTGAAAGCCCTGCATTACTTTTCCCATACGATAGCTATATATTTTTTTATTTAATTTTACTTTATTGTGGTGAAAATGCAACATGAATTCTACAATTTTAGCAATTTTAGTAGGTGCTACATTATTGTATTTTTTTTTTAATTTAAGATAGATTTTCACTCTGGCACCCTGTAGAGTGCCATGGCATTATAGCTCACACCAATTCAAGTTCTTGGGCTCAAGCGACCATCTTGCCTCAGTGTTTCTATTTTTAGCAGAGACAGGGGTCTTGATCTTGCTCAGGCTGGTCTCAAACTCCTGAGCTCAAGCAATTCACCTGCCTCGGTCTCCCAGAATGCTAGAATTGTAGATGGGAGCCACCAGGCCTGGCCTTGTATTTTTGGATAATATATTTCAAAATATTTAAACTTGAATATCATACATAATCCATCTTTGTGGCATTGATTCATGTTAGTGCTGGTTCATGACAATAAGTCGATTCTCTTTTTTAAGTCAATTATATACATCTTATATAGCTATGAGGAGTTTAAAATATCCGAAGTAGCTTTGTTATAGAATTTCTACATTTTTTGTATCCAAAAAATAAATTTATATTTTTAGTGTTTATTATAACAGACTTGAACTTAGATTACTATCTTGTTTCAGCAAATTATTTGAACACCTACTTTGTGCCAAATACTATGTAAGGTTTATGATTACTTTGGAAAATAATATGAAGTATCCTCCCTGAGGGAGGAAATATAGTCTAGCAGTTAACAGCCATAGCTTCTGGAGAAAGAATTTTCTGGGAACGAATCCTAAGTCTGCAACTCCTAAGTTTATAACTTTCTGTTACAAGTTCTTTAACAACTCCAAGCTTCAGCCCTCATAGCCCTGGTGGGGGAGCTGCTGTTTCTCGCTGTTGAATGGCTTAAAAAGGTAAAGGGCAAAATAATTAGCACACTGCCTGATATACACACACACGCAAAGAAAAAAAACCCACAACAGTTTATAGGAAAACCTCCTGCTTATCAATCAATGGTGTGTTTTAGTCTAACCAGGACTAATAACTCGGTCTAATAATAACTTATTCAAGAAGGAGAATAACACAACTTGATAATGTCACAAATCATAAACTCTTTTCAATATTTGGCCTGGACTTTACCATCTTACTTGTGAAAAGTAAATGATGTCTCCACAGTCATTATCAATACTTTAAAAAAATTACTGGAATTGCCCATGAATCAATCCCTTGGCCTTTATAAAATTGTCTGCTTTGATGATGATTTGCATGACCTTATCCATATTTATAGCTTTTGTGCATACATTTTCTTGATGTACTTGATGTAGACAAATTCTCCTGATACACTTGAAGCAGCAAATGCCCCTATTAGGAGACGATGAGGGGGCCACCTGCCAATGACTTGGGAATAATCTCTAGAAGCTGAGAGAAATCCCTTGCTGACAGCTAGCAAAGAAACTGAGACCTCACTTATCCATCTTCAAGGAAATGAATTTTGCTAATAACCTGAATAAATTTAGAATCAGATTCTTCCCCATCCAAGCCTTCAGATAAAAACAAAGCCTAGCTGACACTTTGATTGCCTAGGTGGAGAAATTAGCCAAGCTTCACCCAGATTGGTTTTCTGGGTTTTTTTTGGGGGGGGGGTTGCAGTTTTTGGCTGGGGCTGGGTTTGAACCTGCCACCTCTGGCATATGGAGCCGGTGCCCTACTCCTTTGAGCCACAGGTGCCACCACCCTCACCCAGACTTTTGATTTATAGAAAGTGTAAGACAATAAATTGATGTGTTTTAAGGAGCCAAATGTGTTGTCATTTGTTGTGCAGCAATAGTTAACTAGTACATATATCACTGAGTATTTTTCCCCTAGCAGTGGTTCTCAAACTTCCTACTGCTGCAATTTATTTTCATTGTTACAAAGGGGTTGCGACCCACGGGTTGAGAACTGCTGAGAGGCTGAAAGGCAGAATCAATATATTGGAAAAGTTAAGTTGTCATTGATAAAGACATTTTCTTATCTTCTTAATAAATGCTGATATGTAACAGTCACCATTAAAAACATAATGCATTGGCTCTCAAATGATAGATTCAGGCATTTTAAGATGCTGTATTTATTAGAGTATGTCAGTCATATGAAATATCTTAGAAATGGAATTTCCTGGCAATATCAATGTCATAAAGAAATGTTTATATTTTATCTATTTTACAAACTAGCATAGGATTTTTCCATCAGTCATGTACTTTTTGAGAATGGAAAGCAAAATCTTGAACTCAGCGGAACCTGAAAAATGCACTTACATTAGCTATGACTAGAATTTAGACCATTTCTTACACACAGTATTTACTATTTCTTTTCACACTGAAATCAAGCTATAAAGCTCTAGTGATACCTTCCAAATGGTCTATTAGTAAAGCAATTTGGGGACTTCATTTGGAGGCAAGTCCTTTATCAGTGATTGCTGCTCCATTAGAACTGTGTTGGAGGACTTTTCTCAGTCAATATCATGATTCCAGAAATAAAAAATAAGTACAAATAATTAAACTCATGTCCATGAAAATTAAAAAAAAATTATACCATAATTTTTCTATTGTAAAAGGATAAAATGTCATTTTTCCCTGTTTTTCTCCTATATATGTTTGCAAATCACTAAGAAAGATTCATATTCTGTTCATATTATAATATGATATATTACATATTATATTATGATATATAATATTATAATATATTAAATATTATATCATGATATGTAATATGTATAATATGTAATATGTATCATATTGTAATACAATATATTATGACATGACATATTATGACATGAGATAATATATTATCATATATCACATAATATTACATGATATTTGATTATATGATATCATATAATATTTGATGGTTGTATTAATATTTTTATTAATCTAATAATATTATATTTCAATTGCTATCAACTTATTATTGTTAGTGGGAACCATAGCATACGATGGAAACATAAAGTGAAAATTTAAGAAACATGAACAATAACATGTAAATGATGAGGAAATAAGCTAACCAAGTATAATTGCATCCTGATACTTGTGTATTAAAATAAAAAAACTAAATAAATAATAAATATTACAGCACAATCACAACTCAAAAGACTGAAATGATTTTTAAGGTGGAGCTGTTTCTCAGTTTTTATATATTACTTAATTCTTGCAACAATAATATGAAGAAAGTATAATTATAATTGCCAACTTACAGTAGAAAGAATGGAAGCAAATACAGATGGAATATGTTTTCAACATCCTATGTATGCAAGCAACAAGGTCAGATTTTAATCCAGGTAGTGTGACTGTAGGGTTGAACCCTTAACCAAAAACTTTTTCTCTCTTTAAGGTTATATTCAACTACACAGAAATGTAGCTGAAAGAAATTATTTTGTCCCTTTTACTTTTTATTAATTTCAAGTACAATACAGTGTATAAGAAACTAATGAAACTATTGCTTCTGTGAATTATTTCAATGACTAATTTTCAACGATCCATTGTAAATGATCCTTATTATTTGAAGATGGAGCCAGGGTTCTCTATTGATGAACAAGAGGAGTGTGGCAAAACAAAACTTCTGCCACCATCTTGCAAGTGATGCCTGGTGAAAATACTCCACAGTATTTCAGGGTAGAGAAACTGCTTCACCAATGTGTATGAACCTGAAATGAATAATTTGAAATAAATGTAGCATTTCTTTGTATGGGAAATAAATTGAAGCCCTGTCTCCCCCTCATATCCTAGCTGGAAATAGCAAAAATATGATGCCTTGGGATGGAAAAAATTTAATATGGTTAAATCTTCTAAAAGATGAATGAGGGACCTTCTAGTAAAAGAAAATTTGGTATTTGTTAACAGGAGAATCTTTATCTCTCAATACACCAGGATCTATCTGCTAGGTATTACCAGTGGTGTGCAAACCTGGAAGCTTTGACTCCACGTGGCTTCCTGCAAAATGTTATGCAGCTACATAAGTGAATAAGTACAAAATGGAGACTTTTCAAATCATATGGCTTCTTCAATACAAGTAACGTAGCTTCAAGCATCAATTGAGAGCTCACAGGCTAATTAGTGAATCTGATACAGCTGGATAGAACCTAGTATGAAACATTAGAGATGTCAGACCTCTTCATACTTTGCTTAGACCTTGTGACTCTAGTCACAATTCTACCCTTGAATTTAATAGGAATGCATGCTAGTAGCTAAGGTTTCTGCTTGCTGTGACTCTGATTTGGCAATAGGATATTTTGCATCTCAGTTTATCAAGCACAAAATTCAAAGCCATTATTTGCAAATTGGAAGTCAATTTTGGAATTCCTAAGTTAATAAAGCGCTTGTTCATGTTAAAAACTGAAGATCTTGCTAGAATTAAGTTTTTAATTCTAAAGTTTTTTTTTCTTAACTAGATTTAATTTAGCATCGAAAGTGTTTGCTGTCTGTAAGACAGTAACAATACTACACTCCTACTTAATGCAAAACCTACAAGTCAACTAACATAAAACCAACTATACTTTGAGTAGAACTAATAATAACTTACCATAAACTTATTTCCTGTGCATTAAATTTTAGAATTACTTTCATTTTTTAAAAACATCAGTACACTGTCTTTCTTTTTTTTATCACCTTATCAATTCTCTTTGGGTTATCTTTAGTTGTTCTTATTGGTTTACTGGCCAATAAATATTATTCTCTGCCCTTAAAAGGAAACCCCGTAATATCACATAGAAATCCAGAAGTGGATTACCTAAGTATCATATAATTTTCATAAAAGAAAAAAACATTAAAAAGCAACACATACGCTTTTACACAATATTGATGGAATCTGGGAAAATTTTATAACAATTTCCCAAGATTTCTATAATTTACAAAAAAAAAGACATTTTTTTTTGAGACAGGGTCTTGTTCTGTTGCCCAGGCGGGAGTGCAGTGGTCTCCTTATCATTTACTGCAACCCCCAAATCTGGTCTCAAGTGAACCTTCCTTCTCAGTGTCCTGATTAGGCGGGACTAGAGCCCACTCCACCACACCTGGCTAATTTCTCTCTTTTTTTGTAGAGAGCATGTCTGGCTCATGCTCAGGTTCTTCTCAAATCCTGGTCTCAAGCGAATCCTTTTGCCTCAGCCTTCCAAAGGGCTGGATATCAAGTATCACCACTATGCCCAGCCTAAAGACAAAATTAAGAGAATGAAAAAGTTCATTTGAAGTATCAACTTCTTCCAAAGTTAGAAAATTATTACCCAAAATCCTGATTTATTTACATTTGTATTATAAATATAATACATTTAAAGAAACAGGTACATTTTGTGCCCATCCTTAACTTTAGTTGATTATTAAAAACAACCTTTCCCTTTAAGAAGAACAAATAATAACAGGTAAAAAAATCAGTATGAATGGTTCAGTTAGAGAAATGGCTTAGGGGAAAATACAATCAGTGACCAAAACTATAATCAATTTCTAGTTAAATGACACATATTTGTTTCTCAATTCTATTAGCCTTCTAGGCAAAAAATACACACTCTATTCAAAGTTTCCCTGACCATGCTATGTAAAATGCATTCCTCTGCTGTAACTTGACACGGATATATCCTATTACTTTGGTTTCTTTTTTTTTAAATTCTTAAATGGAGTTAGCAGCTTTCAGAATTATACTAGTTATTTACTTTTCTGCTTATTCATCTCTCCACAGAGAAAACTTCACAAGGGCAGGAGTATCGTCTATCTTGTTCTCTGGCTATATTCTCAGTGCCTAAAACAGTCTCATAGCACATTCCAATATTTTCCTATTTTTGTATTAAATGAATAATGAATGAAATAATGTAATTAATTAATTAAGTAAATAATTACTCTTTGAACTGGTATCGGGTACATTTTTAATGCTTATGATTTTATAAAAATGTTGCAGTGTACTTAGTCATAAGTATGATATAAATTGTAAGTATAGTGTAAACAGTAGCTGTTCTGTCATATATTTCATAAATTGGTGGCTACTTGATTATTATGATATTTATAAGAAAAACTAAGAAAAAACAAGTCTTATAAAAATCTTAGTTCTGAATAGAATATTTTTCTTATATGTTTTAATTGTTATTTCAAAAATAACTATTTTTTTATGAGTTTCAGGGAAAAAATTCAGGAATTAAAATCTCAATTCCATTCTCTTTCTTAGTTTCCTTATGTAAGTACAAAACTCATGGATTAGTTCTCAGAAGTTAAAAATTATTTGAATAATTTATAAAAGGTATCATTCTCTAATAGGCCAATATAGGTTTTACAAGGTTTGAGCAAAAGTTATTCAGCAAGAAGAACATTTTGGATAGACAATATAAAATGGATGTTTTTCTCTAGATTAGGTAGTTAATGCAAATAAGATCATAGCCTCAACAAGCTTTGGGAACGAACAGGCTGTCCAAGAGAGCCCACAGAAGTATGCCTCCTGCAATAGGAAAGGTTTCAATTTTGCCATTTTCTAAACACAGAAAAATGTATCCCTCCAATTCAGAATATTGAATGTCTTATGGATAGCAAAAGGTCATTTGTAACTGTCCAAAGGATTGATGGAGTTGAGATACCTCCTTGACCTTCACCCTGCACTCATAAAGAATAGTTTCAGATGACAGAGCATCAGGCAAGTTTTCAGAAAATGTCTTTTCTTCTTTTGTATTGCCTAGCAAGATTGTTACCTGATATTTTCCTTATAATTTTATGTCAAGATTTAATTACCTTGTGTCTTCTCTCATTAAAAGTTAACTGTCATCTACTGCTCCTGAGCAATGTCTGTGATTTGAACTAATTCAAGTACGTCTCTCTTCTTTTTGCCATTGTTTTCCATCTCAGATTTTCTAGTAATTGCTTTGGAGCCCTCGCAAACCATGTCAAGGTCATCCTTTACAAATACAAGCTACTATGTTCCCAACAAAACACGCCCCAATTAATTGTTGTCTATTAAGGACACATGTTATAAAAAGCACTCACTTTACTATAATTCAGGGAATATTTTTACTATGACTAAAAATAAAGCTAATAAAAAATCTTAGTGCAGCTGTTAAAAATACAATGAAAGTGTGATACAAACTAAACTTAAATTTTTGTGTTGTGTTTACTACACTTATCAATTGTAAAATTTCTGTGTCTTAATGTGATTTTATTATATCTAATCTGTGAATTTACATGACCAAAATGCAATGATATGGTGCAATGCTTTCCATGCAAAATAATGCTACTGATACTCCATATGGAAGACATGTGCTTTCATCATTTTTACCTGTAATAAAGATTGATTTGAACTGATCCTACTGCCACTATTGTCATTTCAGCTCCCGTAATATTTCAGCTTGTACAGGGCAGCAGCCACCTAATTATTCTTATTGTTTCCAATGTTATTCAACTCAAACTTGTTAAGAACAAGCCTTAAAGAATTATAGAGAAAATGAAAGCATGCAAAAATAGAAGACAATTAGAATCCAAGAAATTATAATATACATTTAAAAAATGAATTGCAATATTTGGCTTTAAAATACTAGTCATAGAATACAAACATATTTGTTGATTTAAAGCTTTTGGAATTAGTACACAGACATTCATAAAGATTATTTTAGTAAAACATGGATATTAAAAATGTAATATGCAAATGCAAATATGGTTGAATTTTGTTGCTTTAGCAATGAGGTGGATAAAGGTAGTGTTACTATCTTCAAACTCTAAAGTTGTGGATTAAATGACAATGTCTATGGTTAAAAAAATACGAAATGGTTGCTTATATTTATGTTATTTAAATTATGAAGTTTTCCAAATGAGATTTGAGAAAAGTTAAAACAGTACCAGAAAGAATGGAAAAGAAAAGGGAGTTGATGAAAGTAAGGTAATTTGTTTGTTTACCTTCTCAAGGTGTCAATTGACTAAAATCTAAAATTTTTGCATTTTTTAAAAGCACTGAAATTTAGGAGAATTAAAATGTTAACAGTTAAAAGTGATCGCCTCCAAGGGACAGACAAATATTTGTTGAAAGTAATAACAGTTACACATTTGTTATATTTCTATAGGAGGTGTCATTATTTTTTATTGGGTGTCATTGGTATACTGTGAACTACTTTGATAAACATACTAAAATGAATATAGTTTCTTATTAAAAGAAAAGGTGGAATGAATTATTTTTAAAACATGACCCAGAATGGAAAGGTAAGGAACAAGCATGATGGTTCAAGTTTAATGCAGGCAATGGATAGAATGGAAAGAAGGCAGAGTTGAAAAAAATTTTAGACAAATGCAAAACTTGAAGTGACATAGAAACTATATGTTTATCTGAATGTTTTCAAAGCACATACATGAATTCTAGCATCTTCAGCAAGTCACTGAAATGTCATATAACTATCTGAAAAAGAAATGGTAATATGAAAGACATAACTGACCATTTTTCGTTGGTATATAATTATAATAAGATGATATCAAGAAAAAATCATAGCTATTTTGATTTCTAACCCCAAATCCATGGTCTATGGTTAGGATCTTCAGTTTTTATCTTATAAAATAACATTCTCATAACACTGTCCAACTATTTAGTACTTTCATCTTGTATAGTGATTAATCTTACAGCAACTTGACTGGGCCATAGGATGTCCACATACCTGGTTAAATACCATAACTGGGGATGTGTGTGATGGTATTTTCAAAAGACATTAGCATTCGAGTTGCTCAGCTGAGTAAAGGTGACTGCCCTTCTCATTGTGAGTGGCCATCGTCTAATCTGTTGAGCGCCTGAACAGACAGAAAGGCAGTAGAGGTTGGATTCATTCTCTGCCTGACTACTCCAATTAGGATGTCAGTCTTCTCTTGTCCTTAGTCTTGGTTCTCAGGCCTTCATACTCGTATGAGAATTCACACCATTGACTTTCTGGTTCTCAAGCCTTTGAACTCCATGTCCAGCTTTTGGGTTTCCAGCTTGTAGATGGTAGCATGTAGAATTGCCTGGCTTCTATAACCAAGTCAGTCAATTACTTATAAGTCTCATTCTAGATACCTGTTCCTCTGTCTCTCTCTCTCTCTCTCGTACTGTTTTCCAGAAGAATCTTGACCAAAACTTTTCATTTTTAAATGAATGTATACCAAAAAAATTATAATTTCAAATATTGTTTTGCTCTGTTACAAAAGGAATATTAACATGGTACAATATAAATCATTTCAATACAAAAAAATACAATATAATAATCTCCATAGGAGATGTATTTTTTCCATGCTTTATATTCTAATCCCAGTCTCCCGTTATCTTTCACTCCAGCTCTCCCACCATGTAGCATTCATATATACGTCTTTCTTTTTCTACCTTCCTTAATGATATGATTTCTTCTCTATTTCCATTTGACTTTTAGGTGTGAACTTAAAAGGCTTCTTTCTGCCCAACAAATGACTTATAAAAGCATCTCAACAATTCTACTCTGCACCTATAACAGAATTATCATATGAGTGTCTAAAAATATGAATTTTTCCTTGAAATTACATATTCTAATCCAATGTCTTTTGATCCCTGAACATCCAGAGAAATATGTAATATTGTGAATCCTAATTTATCTCAGTTTATAATTCACAAAAACATTTTGGCACACTGTTGTGAGTCAAATTGTGTTCTCAAATTCATATGTTGAAATCTCATCTCCCAGAAACTCAGAATGTAGTCTTATTTGAAGATAAAATCTTTACAGAGGTAATGAATGTAAAATGTGGTCATTAAGGTAGGCCCTTATCTGATAAGACTCGTATCCTTATATAAAGGTAGAATTTGAACACAAAGGTGTAGGCAGAGAGAGGATAACATGAAAAGACGTAGGAAGAAGATGTGTGTCTTCAACTAGAGGAGAGTCCTAGAACACATCCTTCTACCAAACTTTCAGAAGGAACCAGCCCTCGATGTTTGGACTTTTGTTTTCCAGAACTGTGAAATAATACAGTTCTGTTGGGTAAGCCACCCAGTTTTGTGGCCCTTTGCCATGTCAACCAGGGTAAACTAATATTAGTGCAATCTCATTTGGCTATTTCATATCCACCAAACTGTCTTCCATTGCAGTTTTCTATTCAAATAATACTGCACACACATGCACACACAAGCACATACACATGCACACACACACATAATACTAGTAGTTTTTTTGTTTGTTTGTTTTGTTTTTTTGTAGAGACAGAGTCTCACTTTATCGCTATGGATAGAATCCAGTGGCGTCACACAGCTCACAGCAACCTCCAGCTCCTGGGCTTAGGAGATTCTCTTGCCTCAGCCTCCCAAGTTGTTGGGACTACAGGCGCCCTCCACAACGTCCAGCTATTTTTTTGTGGCAGTTTGACCAGGGCTGGGTTTGAACCCTCTACCCTTGGTATATGGAGCCAGCACCCTAGTCCCTGAGCTACAGGTGTTGCCCAATACGAGTAGTTTTCTAAACAAGGCCAGTAGGTTCTCATTTGAATGCCAGTAATTCCCTTCCCTGTCTTTCCTCCAATTTAGCTCCTCTTCACCTTTTAAAACTTTTTTTATTCAGACAAGGCATTTCTGTTTTTCTAAACATAACAAGGAAGAGGAGAAGAGTGGCAGGATTGACTTCAAAAAATATATTGCCAGTACATGGAAGTTATTCTCTCTATGTAAGGAGGGAAAGGACAAAACAAAACAAAGGAATATATTTCCTGGGCGGCACCTGTGGCTCAGCGAGTAGGGCGCTGGCTCCATATACCGAAGGTGATGGGTTCAAACCTGGCCTTGTCCAAACTGCAAAAACAAAACAAAAGAAGAATATATTTCTTTGTGGAATAACTGTTATTAGAAAAGAAAACTAATTACTTGTATGCAAAAGCATATGACAAGAAGGGGAGTCAGGTTGTACACACTGGACTTTCCGTGGAGATCTATTACTATCTGTTAATAGATAGCATTGTATTAGTTTTACCCACAGACTCTGCACAAGCTCAAATATTCTCACATGCCTTCCCTTCTTACCCTCACACTTACAGTGCTCAACTCTATTTACTCTTTCTATTTCAGCATTTGTAATTTTTCCCAATCCCAAGATCGAATTGTTTGCCTTTGAATAATTTAAAAAAATGAATTGATTGCTTTTGCTAGGTTTCCTCCCACCGCAGCACTACACAATCTCCTTACTGATAATGCCATCGCACTCTTCCTCTGTCAGCATTTACCACTGCTACTCTGGCCTTTGCTCTACTTTCATTTCGACCATTCAAGTTTTAACCTGTGCCTAGAACTTGCATGCTTCTCTTCAATTAGACACTCCCTGTAGTACATCCTTCTGTTTGCTGAGTAAAGGTCACTTCTTCTTCTTCAACCCTTCTTTCCTCTACAGAAGGTCAAGTCCTTTCGTTATGCCTTTTCATAGACCCTTAAACTTCTCATTCAAAAAAAAGTTTCAAATATATTTTCAAACTTAATCACCCTTTTATGTTTTTATTGTAGTAAAAGAAACACAAAAAAGTACTACCTTATCCATGTTTTAAAGTATATGTATATAACTAATTTTTTCTCTCTCTCTTTTTTTTTTTTGCAGTTTTTGGCCGGAGCTGGGTTTGAACTTGCCACCTTCGGTATATAGGCCAGTGCCCTAGGCCTACTCCTTTGAGCTACAGGTGCCACTCTTTCTTTTTTTCTTTATACATAGATTCCCTGCGGCTGGAATTAGGCCTCATCCATAGTTACATTTCTGTATTTCTAGCATTAAACACAGGACAGTACCTAATGTTTATTTCATATTTAAAAGATGCTTATTGGATGAATAAATTTTCACATTTTTTTCCTCTTAATTTTGATAGCAAAAACTATGTGATCAGGGGTAGTGCCTGTGCTCAGTGAGTAGGGTGCCAGCTCCATTACCGAGTGTAGTGGGTTCAAACCCAACCCCGGCCAAACTGCAACAAAAAATAGCTGGGTGTTATGGCAGGTGCCTGTAGTACCAGCTACTCAGGAAGCTGAGGCAAGAGATTCCCGGAGCTGGAGGTTGCTGTGAGCTGTGATGCCACAGCACTCTACCAAGGGCAACAAAATGAGACTGTCTCTAAAAAAACAACAACAACAACAACAACAAAAACCTGTGTGCTCAGCAACTATCAATGGCAGACATCTAATGTTTCTTAAAAAATATTTGTGAAGGCTACAACCCAATTATTGCACAAGAAGACGGGGAAAGGAGAGAGGGTGGGAAGGGGAGGGAGCGGGGAGAGATAGTACAAAGGGTGAGATCACACTTGTGGTGCATATTTGAGGGGTCAGGAGAAAACTTCTAAATACAGATCAAAAATGTTTTCACATAGTAAATGAGAAAAATCTCATGAATGTTATGTCAATCTGGTTGATAAAAATATCTCAGATTGTATGTGAAGCCCGCACACTGTACCCCATGACTGAATTATTGTACACAGCTATGATTCAATAATATATATATATTTATTTATTTATTTATTTGTGAAATAATTTATTCATTCAATATATTTTTTTGAATACCTACAATATGCTAGACACTATGCTTAATCTTAGGGACATTTCTGTCCAACCAACATATATAAGACCAACAAAATCTTTGCATCTTTGAAATTAAAACCTTGTGAAGGGACTGAGAAAATCCCTAAATAAAAACATAAATAAGTAACAATTATCTTAAGTACTATGGAATGAATAGGTTAATGATGTAATAGAGACTTAAGTGGCTAAAATAAGGGTCACAGGTAATCAAAATACATTTGTTGAATTCATAAAAAATGATCATAGACAGTGTTATAAGGAAAGAGTCCCCTGATGAGGCAAAATTTAAACCCAGAGCTGAGATTAACCCCCAGTGTAAAGTCATCCAGGCAGAGAGTTAGGAAAAAGCATCCAGGCAAGAGAACTGCAAGTGTGTAGGTGCTGAAGTGGGAAACTTGGATCAGTACAATCAATAGCAAGGGAGCCTGTGAGCTGCATCCAGGAGGTATAGAGCGGATTTGGAAATTTAGGTAGCAGCCAGACCAGCTAGGGCCCAAGCCAGTGGAAAAGATCCCAGAATTCACTCTCAGCACACCGGTAATCACTGGACGATTTTAAGACCCCAATATAATCTGACTCGTATGTTTTTTCAAAAGATTACTGTGACTTTGTGCTGAATAGAGTGTGAAGGGACAGAGTAGAAGCAGTCACTAATTTGTTTCTGAGGCTGTTGTCTAATGCAGGGTAGACATGACGTTCAGTTGCATTTTACCATGTGAAGCTATTTTAAATTTCACACAAATTTTATGTCCACACCGTATCTTGATAAAAGGAAATGGTACTTTAACTTACATAATAGAATCTGAAAAGAAGACTGATCTGTTTAGAGCGAAAAGAATGTGGCCAAAGATTAGACAAAAGGCAGGAAGCAAAGGTGACTTTGACCGCAAATCATTCTTATTTCCATGCCTTTTTAATCCAGGTGCAAAGTCTTTACTGTGCTGGGAGTATAATCCGGGACTAAGAAAGTTTAATAACTAAAGCACTTGGCATTTGAACGCAGGCTAGTCGAACAAATAAATTCTGAACTCAGGTTATCTCTTTTTCAACTTATTATATAGCTTATGCTAAATAAATATTTGTCAATGAATGTTAAATAAGAGAAATAATAGAATAGAAAACAATGATTAAGTAATTGGATTTGGTTTGACAATTATTTTTTATACTATGTATGCACAAAACTCCAAATGCATTTTAAAATATTTTTTAGAGTAGTTTTCCCATTCAGAGTGGATATATTATTTGATAATGCATCTGTTCTAATATTTCAGGGTATATATGATAATTCTAATACTGTCCAATGGAGAAAGGGAGGTTAGAAGTGACTTGCTGGTCAATGACAAAAACAGTGTTTGGCATCAGCCCTTTTGAACCTCAATTCATTATTTATCCCTCTACTAAGGTCCCCCTTGTCTACATACATTGACAGCAGAATTTTGCAGAGGAAAAAACACTGAATTGTTTTTCAAAAAATCTTGTTAAGCACTTTCCTTACAATTAGCTTTGTATCTACTAGGACATATTGTAGACAATTATTTCAATAAAAATATTCTTTATTCTCTTGGACGGTTGCTTTTTTGACCTGTCATATTGGGAAGTTAGACTTGATAAGCTTTAAGACCATTTCTAAAGCAAATGATGAAATACTCCACTAAGTGCCAATGGGGATAAACTATGCAATTGCTCTTTCCCACTGTGCTCCACCCATACATAATGTACCTTACCCTCGTTTCCCATTCATTATTTCATCACTTTATTCATATAAATCTATTGAGAATTTACTGCTGGCCAGATAAAACAAATCGAAGAGCTCCTTGGGAAAAAAAAAATTATTTCATATTGAAGATGTATATCCACAAAGCTTATGCACTGAATATGACTCGTAGTTAGCAATATATTGGAGAAAAATATAGATGAGTTGATATCTTTATTTTTATTTTATTTATTATTTTTTTTTATAGAGACAGAGTCTCACTTTCTCACCCCTCTGTAGAGTGCCATGGCGTCACACAGCTCACAGCAACCTCCAGCTCCTGGCTTAGGCGATTCTCTTACCTCAGCCTCCTGAGTAGCTGGGACTACAGGTGCCCGCCACAACACCCAACTATTTTTTCTTTGTTTGTTTTGCAGTTCGCCAAGGCTGGGTTTGAACCCACCACCTTCCGCATATGGGACCGGTGCCCTACTCACTGAGCCACAGGCGCTGCCCTGATATCTTTATTTTTTTCCAGTCTGGTAAGGTAAAAATATATTGAGGCTTTTTAGAAACTGGGAACTAGGACACAAATAGAGAATTTTTATCATGCTTACTCCTGCATTTCAAAGAACACAGCCCAGTTTTTTCCGTCTTATTTTATTACATTATATAGAAAAGTTCAACAATGGGTGGGGAAAGACATAAGCATGTGTATTTTCCCATGTATCAGACCCTAAGATTTTAAAACATTTTCTCACAGGTAAATCTAGGCTAGGCCATGGATGTTTATGCTTTTGGTTCAGAAGGTGAGGATGGAGGCTATAATAGAAGGAGAACTAATTCTACAGAAAGTCAGGGCACCGAGAGCTGTAATCTTTTCTGATCTGAAAAATGCATAATGGTTCAAATCAAAGCATTGTCAAATACGCATCAAAAATTTGCATTAAGTGTATTTAGCATGGAATTTGAATAACAAAATAGGTATATATGTCATTCTAGAGCTACAAAAATCCTGTTCAAAGTTATAAATGTTTTACGTTCAGTTTAACGCAGAGTAGTGTGACTAGAGGAGCTATGTATTAACTTTTAATAAAGATGAAATTAGTTAAGATACAAAAAAGAGGATGACAAAAAGATAAAAAGGAGCACTTGCAAATAGCAAAGGAGAAAGTGAATACCAGCTTCAGCACAGTTTCAAGCAAAAATGCGTCTTGCCTTACGCGCTAAAAAGTGTTTGCCACAGTTTGCAGCTGCTTCAACGAAGTGTAAATTTATACATGTTGTATTGAATCAATTTTCATCAGTTTACAACAGTTGCTGATGAGAGCTGCAATTATTCTATAATTATTTGTCAAGTTTAACTAATTAGTTATCAGTCGTTTCTTTGAAAGTGCCCTTGTTATTTATGCATTGATAATAATTTATTTGCAGTTACCTATTCCTGATTTTTTTCTATCCTATGTTAAACTGTAAGTACATTAATTGTTTGTGTGGTGTGTGTGTGAGACAGACACACGAACCTTCATAGAATTTTATATTAATATAATAAAAATGAGTATGACATTGACTACGCATTACGTTATGAACAAAAATGCATTTAGTTCAATGAATTATGTTTATTTGCTCCATGGGAGCCAGTAGTAGAGTATATATTTGCAATTCCAATAAAGTAACTTATTAGGACATGGAATGGAAAATAAAGAGTTAATAAATGTTGATAATAACAGAAAATCACAGACCATTGCTATCAACAAAACGATGAAAATGATGACATTGTTAATGTTTTTAACAATCCTAGAAAAAGGATTTGGCAAAATGGAGTCAACATAAAGAAGAGCCAAGTATTTGTCCCCTTTAATTGGTAGCCCACTGTCCAGATTAGCAGCATCTGGTATAAGTAAGGTGTACTGCACTATATATATTCTTTTGTAAACATTGTGATTTAACTTGTAAATTTATCTACGCTGGTTCTAAAATTACTGCAATCCCACATTGTTTAGAATGTGCGATCTCTGAGATAAACAAACCTGGAGCACAAATTCAGCACACACTGACATTTTTTTTCTTTTCTGGATGAAAACAGATTTTTTTCCCACCCCCATCCCCAACTCCCACTCATCATGGAGAATTTCCCATAGCCACAGCCGAATGTTTTAATTTATAGAACATTCTACGTTTTGCCACTGGCAATGAAATCACAACTAATAAGTTCCACCGACTGCAATAAAGCCCTAGAGAGAACTCTATACTATCTGTCAAGCATATAATTTTAAAGTTTAATAATGCATAATATGTTTATACAGTTTATCAAAGCACATATCTTTTTTCAAAGAAAGAAAAAGAATATGCTTAAAAATAGTTGCTCCTAAAGGCAGTGCCTTTTAAATGAACTAATGTTGGTAATTGCTTCAGAATTGTAACTACTGCTTTTAAGGCAATGATTAATCTGTGCGTTCATTTAATCTAGGTCTGTCTTATCAAAAACATTAATAGTCATTGTTTTCATAATAATAAAGTGAATATATTTATTTCTCATAAGAGAAGGATCAGAAATTGGCTGAGCAGATTGAATTTAGTGGGTGTTCTTGTTTATAAAACACTAAAAATTTGATATTTTGAGTGCTAAGAATGTCTGAGTTTTCAGATTTCCTAATGTTTTTTTCCTAGGAAATAAGACCTCAGACCATACTCTGCCTTCTTATGACCATAAGCTGCCTTGTGGTGTTATTGAGATAGAGAGTAGGGGGCATTTTATGATCTTCCCAATATGAATATTACATAGCTCAGATATCATTCACTGCCAGGATGCCTCCACAGGTGATATGACCTAGCCAGGGCAAAGAAGAATTCCTATTCTGCAAAAAAATCACCACGTTGGTATATAGGTAGCTAGTAACTCCAGGTCTTGTGTTTCTCAAGTATCTGTATTAATAAGAATTTTTACTACTGAACTCATATCTATTAATAATATGTGAATCACATAAGTTCCTACATGTAAATAGTTTTCCATGATCTCACATTTTGGGATTTTTTTTCTTGAGCCCTCAAGCTTATAAACTTTTGGAAACCTAACTGAGAAAGTTATGTGATGTTTAAGATTGATTTGGGATTTTGGAAAAGGAAGCATGCTAACATGAAACAAAAAAAGAGGATTAAGGAAAAATGCATGTTGGGATTTTCCCCAAAGGGTCATTCATATATGATAAGAGAAAGGAAAGGATAGAGAACAATAGGTAATGAATGAGGAAGAGAGGATTATCTGTGTTGCCTTCTCTTCTTCACTTTATTTTCCTTCTATTCATAAAATATACTAAGGAATGCAAAGATATGAGAAATGAAATATGGTAAGGATAAAATTAGGGAGTCAATCATCTCAACTTTGCAATAAAACAATGAAATATACTTAGAGCACAAGGTTATAGTAGTTCAGATCTATTAAGCATATTTTTTGTATGAATGATGGCATCCTTTGTATATTTTCATTTTGCTGATATAAAAAGCTCTCTATCTCCTTCAACAAAGAAAACCAATGGATGCTAAAGACACATGCACATTGTTCTATTGGTTGAATATTTTCCTGTTCTAGACTCCAAGATAGACATATTTTCGGAGGTAAAGACAGAATACAAAACAATCACAAAAGTATGAGCCCTAGATTCAGCTATAACTGAGATTCAATCGTGCCACTATCATTTATTAACACAGTAGTCTGGAGTATGCTACGCATTTTCTCAAGGCTTCAATTTTCCTATATGTCAATTGAGATTATTGTCTTCTTTCATATGATTTTTGGGAGGGTTAGAGGGGATAAAGTATATAAAATAATCAGCAGATATCAAGTTTTCAATAACTTAGCCTATGAACTTATCTATTAATTTGATAACAAAAATATAACTTTCTACTTCAGTTTTGGCCATTGGAATCTGCAAAACAGTTAAAGATAAGTTTTGTCAAGAGGAGCTTTTGTTTTGTTTGTTTGCGTTTTTGTTTTACTTTGCTCCAATTCTTCAGGCATGCTTCAAAGGCATCTTAAGCAGTGGTCCCCAACCTTTTTGGCATCAGGTATTGGTTTCCTGGAAGATAATTTTTCCCTGAACGGAGGTTGAGGCGAGGATGGTTTGAGTATGATTTAAATGCGTTACATTGACTGTGAACTTTATTTCTATTATTATTACATTGTAAAGTATAATTAAATAATTATGCAACTCTCTATACTGCAGAATCCGTGGGAGCCATGGGCGTGCATTCCTGCAGCTAGGCGGCCACATCCAGGGGTGGCGGGAGAAGGTGGCCCCTGAAGCTGTGCTCACTTGCTTGTTGTTCATCTCCTGCTTGTGGCCCAGTTACTAAAGGCCACAGACCAGTGCTGATCCTCACACCCCAGGGGCTGGGGGCCACAGATGTGGTGGAAATGTGATTATTGCTAACTTACAGACTTCTGTTATCCATTTCAACACCAATCTAAATAGCATTTAACCTCAATTTGCATGTTCTCAATCTTAAAATAGATCTTGCATTTGGGTAGAATCTGGCCTCTGTGTAAAATTAAATTATACTTTTCACTCATATAAAAGGAAAATATGGATATTGATGCTCTGTTAATATCCAATTAAAATGCATTTTATAAGAAAAAATATTAAAATAAAGTCAGCTACTGTCTCACTAATTTAATATTCAAAAACAGCAAATAACCAGTGAGCACAAGAATGTGTTTTTTTCCCTTCAGTTTTACTACAATGACATTGACTCCGTATAAGGCGTAGCAGAAGAGATATGAAGTTGTTTTGTTTATTTCCAAATAATTAAAAGAGTGAAAAGATTTTTATGCTAATTAGTAGTATAAAACATAGTATAAAAACTTTTAGACTAAGTAGTAATGAGAATACAAATATTGTACTTGATTTTTGAATTTTGTTAATTGCTTCAAAAATATATATGAGTCTAGGAAAGTATTGGCTACATTCAAGCAGAATCTCGGTGAGTCTTACTTTAATACATCAGTCAAAGAAAAAGAAAACTTTTATGTTATCTTATGAAGATTACTGCTATTATTTTACTACTATTGGTGCTAACCATCTCCCTGAAAAAGGGACAATAGTATTTTATTGATCAATTTTAACTTTGTATTTAAATATCATGTGTATTTCTGTTGCTATGACAATTTAAGGTTTAATAAAAAAATGTAACATAACAGTGGCTTTGCTATCAGTATGTATTGCTTGGATATTTTATATCTCTAAATTCTCCACGATGTTTACATCTTATACCTGCAGGATGACGATGCAATCAGTCATGTAGAGAGTCAAGTGTATTCCATTACCTTGAGAATATATTTGTTGAATTCTTTCATGAAAATAAATTTCCAGTTCCTTAATCATTTTGGTCATTTCTAATCTCCTTTTTCAAAGATGCTTGGTATTTTAAAATAAAACCTCGGAAAGATAAACAGTCAAATATCAGGGCTTATTTTTGGAACTAATTTTAGTTGCTGTACGTATAAATGATGGCACTTTGAATTTATTTGGAAATGAGTATTCATTTTCAAAAAATGATGTAAAATACATATACATATATACACAGTATACATACATAAACTTTATTTTAAGTTATTTGGGTAATATTGATAATAACAGAAGAAAAAGAAGTACCTATAATCTAAAAAAACAGGAAAATCAACATTTTTTTCCAGAGTTTCTCCAGTTTCTGTTTATTTACACGCATCATCATGTTCAGTTTCAATTCTTCACCAGTAAAAATAATGCTGCGGTAAACTTTTCAATGGAATATTTTTACATTTTTCCTCTTTCTTTGAAGTCTCAAAATGATATTTAAATTCACTTCTCAAAAAACCGGAGAGATGAATGGTGATTATCAGAGACAGGCGTTGAGAGAAGTTTAAGAGATGTTGATCGAAGGCTATGTATTTAAAATTTAAAATCTACATACACATGATATTCAAATACAGAGTTACAATTTATCAGTAAAATACTATTTCCCCCTTTTCAGGAAGATGGTTATACCAACAGTAGTAAAATAACAGTAGCAACCTTCATAAGATACCATATAAGTTATCTTTTCATTGACTGATGTATTAAAATAAGTCCTTTTGAGAATGGACAATTCACTACTACTTAGAATAAAAGTTTTATACTAAGTTTTATACTACTGATCAGCATAAAAACTCCACAAGATCTATTATACAACACGACGACTACAGTTAATGATTAGCGTCTTGTATTCCTGAAATATGCTAAATAATAATAATAACTGTGAAATAATGCATTCATTAATTAGCTAGATTTTACTATTGCACAATGTATATATGCTTGTAAGCATTATAATATAAATGATATATGTAATTTTATATGTTAAATACAATAAATGAATTTGAATTTTTAAAAAATCTTAAAATGGAATTACTAAAATATACATCATACATATTTCTACATTTTAAAAGTTTTACTACATCATTCATTTCAGTAATTTTAAAAGATTTATTCTGACCTTTCTTTCCATAATTTTAAACCAGTTTACTGTACCCTAAACCATTTATAACTGTATACATGGAAAACATCGTAATTCCCATTATAATGGTCAAAAAGAACATATTATAATCTCCACAAATTGAAACTTTTTTAAAAAGTGAAAGAGTATATTTTGTCAACAAATTCTGCAATTTGAGCAGTAAATCCTCCTGGCAGACTAGAAAGTCATTTAGAGGTTAGAAAATAGATTAAGGGGGTACTACTTAGCTTGGCCTCCCATAACAAAATGCCATAAACTGGGTGGCTTAAAGGACATAGGAAATGTATTTACTTATAGGTCTGGAGGCTGGGATGTGCAAGACCAAGTTCACAGCAGTCTGGCTTCTGGTGAAGACCCTCTTCCTAACTTGGGGGTAGCTCCCTTCTCAGGCGTCTTCACGTGGCAAGGAGTGCTACTGAGATCTCAGTGTCTGCTGCTTCTGATAAGGTCACCAAGAGTATCAGATGAGGGGTTCACAAGTGGTACCTCATCTAATCACAGCGACCTCCCAAACATTGCATTTCCAAATACAGTCACATTAGGGATTAGGATTTCAACAAATGACTTTGAGAATGGGGGACACAACTCAATCCATACCAAGGTGTTAACAATGTCTTATTCTCTATGCCAGACTAACACCGAAAAAGGATAGCATCAACAAATTCTCAATGCTGATTAAGCATTTGACTTACCAGAAATATCACTCCAATTTTTAAAGAAATTTCAATGTAGACTCTGAAGAATCAAAATCTTTAGGATCTGAAGATTAATTTCACTAGCACTGGATACTCAGACTAGTCTCTGTAGATATCAAAATCCAGAATGATGCTAACTCTTTCAGGGAAAAAAAAAGAAAGCTTACCAAACAGAAAATAATACTCTAGAGGCATTTATTAATATCGAATGGTAAGATTAATGAATCCTATAACACAATCAGTCCAGTAGGGTTTAAACATTACTTGATATAAAATAGATCCACTGAGCTAGATTTATGAAGGAAATTGATGATAGAGGAATACCTAATAAGATTCTGGAGAGCAAGCTGAAGTCACAAGAAGCAGGGTGGTCAGGAGAAATGTTATAAGAATTTGCTGAAAAATAACTTTGAGCAATACATCATTCCTGGAGGATGCTGGGTAGCACTGGCACTGGGGAAATAGAGGTGGCTCCAGGAATCAGGGACATATTTGATTTTGAGAGTCCTTTAGTTATGAGCACAGAGGAAACCATCACATCCACAAAATCCATTTTCACAAGCACTGGAACTTTTGAGAATGGACAATAATTATTTCTTTTCCTGGCCCTCTACATTTAGGTTAACATTTAGAAGGGAATTATGGACAATCTCTGGAAAATGTGGAAATAGAACTATAACTGTCATGATTACCAGTTCTGCGAAATACACTCTAATTATTTAATTTAATGCCAGTTTAAGTCTTGCAATTCACTTTTGCAATTTTATCTACATTTGCAAAACTTAGATCTAGAGAAATCAAATAATTTACCCCAGGACAAGTAACCCGTATCAGAAAACTAAGCCTTATCAGCTCAAACCCCCAAGTTTTGGGCCCTAAAACCTTACCCTATCCTTTCTATATTCATACAAGATTAATACTAAGGAAGGTACTGCCACATGGATTAATATCATACACTATTATGTATACACAGTTAAATATAATGCCCCATCTGTTTTCAGTTCATGCCTCTTTATGATTTACACAGATAAGTTTGATCAAGCATCTTGCCGATGCCTTAGGTTTCCTTTTTCAATTGTTTGAAAGACATTTTATGAAAAGAAAAAGAAATAGAAGAAACTATGTAACCAAACTGTTACCTGACTTGGATTATATGAATATTAGATAAATTCTACATTAAATTGTATTTAAATTTAGGTAAAGTGTTCTATAGAATGCAATATATTAAATATGATTGTTTGGCAAACTTTGGTTTTTGTAAAATATCTGTCTTTAAATGCAATTTTCAACATGATAATTTATTCCGAGAATGTTATCATTGAATTTCAGAATGACTAAAAGTCTCCACATGGCACTCAACATGGCACTCACAGACAGTAAACTACTAACCACACATGAAGTTTGTTAGATTGTAAGTTACTGTCACATGGACCCATCAGACAAGTGGATGCAACTGCATGGACGTCCCTCATCGAGGCCCTGTTGATTCAATATTTGGGAGAGTACTTTTTCTTTAAAAGTAGGCTCAAATACACTTTAAAATACAATGAAAGGTTTAGCATCTAACTATAATTTGACATTTAAAAATTGTACCTTAGAAATGAAATTAAATAATTTAATCAATTTTTTACTCAACCTGACACTGAAGCTCAAAATCCAAATGAAAGTCAGAGCCTCCTGCCAATACTGCTCAGGAAAACCATCACTGACTGGAAGCCTGACTGAAATATAAGGAGAATCTATTTTAATAAGAAATAATCAGTTCAAGGAAAAGAACAAGAGCAGCAAATCTGTTTTGTCCTCTGAATCTACATGGCTCCACCTGTCTCAAGAAAAATAAAGGTGCAGATGTCTGCCTTGTATGACAAAATTCATGTATCAAATAAACCAGATGTGACGGGAATTTGATCACAGCCATTATATTTTTGTGACATTATATTATAGGAATTCTTCAAATTCAAATGAGCTATATTCCAAATCTATTTTTAGAAATCAATTGGCAGGAATTGAGACAGAAGATTATTTTTTTTCCTTTTTTCCTTCCTTCTTTGTTTCCTTTCTTCTTTGCTTTTCTCCCAAAATATAATGTGAAATGCTCTGTATATATATAGTGGCATCACACTTTGTTTTTCATAAGGAACCCTCGTGGTGACTTTCCTAGATTTATCTACTGAAGATTATTTCATTAACACTATCTAGGGTGGGAAGGAAGAGAAGAGAAAGGGGTTGTAGTGGGAAAAGGACAGTTAGTAGTAAGAGGGTCTCTCTCGAATGTATCGTGAAAGTTGTGATTTTACATTTTTTTGTGTAACTATGTATTGTTAATTCCCTTCACTCTATTATTACAAAATCTTGGTGAGGAAATAAGTCATGATTACATCAATTTGCTAATGAAATTCCAGTGCTTACATCCACAACAGCCCGCATGTTCTAAATGTTCAAGGACGACTTCTCAAATGTATAAATGAAGTACGCATAGGAGAGGAAGTTAGAGAAAGTGACCTTTTGCTGCCCCACCATATGCTTCTGAGAACTCTATGTACTACTGTTTCTAAAATCTTTCCATTTATTTATGTCTTCTACAGTTTCTTTCACTGGTATTTTGTAGTTTTCAGTGTACATAACTCTCACTTCCTCAGTTAAATTTATGGCTGAGTATTTTATTTTTGATGCTATTGTAAATAGATTTTTTCCTATTTTTTGCTTGTTTTTTTTTTATTTTGTTTTGTTTTAACATGAGGTCTTGTCCTTACTACCCAAGAGTGGCGTGCAGAGATGCAATTGTATCAGCTAAGTGCCAAAAATATTTGAATTTTTGCAATGTTGAACTTTACTATTTGATACTAGAATATATATTTTCTTAAATGTAGTTATGTTATACATCTGTTTAATATGCATTTATTGATTTACTTTTTTCTGCTAATGATTTATTTTTATTTAATATTTATTTTGGAATATGGAAATGATGCTAGAAAAAAAGCAAAGCCTAGCAATTTGCTTATTTGTGTTCAAAATGGGTCATAAAGCACTGGAGATAATTTGCAACATCAACAACACATTTGGCCCAGGAACTGCTAATGACACACAGAGAAGGGGTGGTTCAAGAAGTTTTACAAAGGAAATGAGAGGCTTGAAGAAGAGGAGCATAATAGTCAGCCGTCAGAAGTTGACAATGAACAACTGAGAGTAATAATCAAAGCTGTTTCTCTGACCACTACAGGAGAAGTTTCCAAATAATTCAACATTGGCATTCTATGGTCCTTTGCATTTAAAGCAAATTGGAAAGGTGAAAAAATCAATAAGCTTTTTCTTTTCTTTTTTTTTTTTCCTCAGCTCTGAAGCCACATCTGAGACACATGTTATTTTCTTTCATTCTTTTTTTTTATTAAGTCATTTGTACATAGATCATACAAACATTTACAGCATTAAGGGATTTGATGTGTTGATTATTTGTACAAATTGAAGTGCTTACATGCTACTAATTGACATAGCTTTCACCTCATTTACCCAATTATAGCGTTCAGACATTTGTGTTCTACACCTGATAGATCCAACTTGTACTTGCAATATGCTCCATATTTTAACAACATGAAGTTTTTAACAAAGGTGTTTTTGCCATATTTCTTTACTTTCCAAACAAGTGACATGAGGCATCTGAATCTTCTTGCCATTCTCTGTAGGCTCACTGTAATTGTTTTTCAAGAAAAAAAAAAAATCTCCTTTCCATAGAGAACTGACATTACCGGCTGATATGCATGTTGTTACATCCGTGGGGGGCAAAGGAATTCCTAGGGACAGGGGTACTTATGGGAACCTGAAGGTGTTTCAGGAGGAGAGCTGCAGAATGGATATTCCCCCTGCCCCAAATAATAGATAATGGGTCAATCTTTGGGCCTCCCATGGCAGTTCCTGGGAAGATGCCAGGCTCCCTTGTTTATGCCCTTTGCAAAAGTCCCTGCCAGGCTGCCCAAGGAAGATCTAGTAGCTTCTCTCTCTGTGGGCATAACTCCTCCTAGTTCTCTCACTGTGCATAAAGCTGCCTGCCTAGTTCCCATGAGTTCCCTCAGAGTTTCAGCTAGGCTTCCTTCATCTTGGGCCACTGTCATAGTGCTGGCACATAGTAGTGCTTCAGCGTTCATTCATGACTAGGTGGATACACAGATTCTCCAGTGTGCAAAAGCACCACCTGTAAATGATCCCATCCTCTTACTTTGACCTTGAAGTAGGGCTGACTTTGGTAGGGTTCTAGCAGTTGTCAAAATATTGAAATATGTCCCTATTGGTTGGTAAGTAACTTCTGCTCATTCCCCTTAACTGTCTTGTCCCTTGCTGTGTTCCCTGCATTTATTACCTGGGCTGACCCAAATCCCAGATCCTCCCCAGGGGCACTTCCCTTCTCCTTTAGAAACTAAAGGTTAATACCTAACCCAGCAGACTAGAGCTATGACAGCAATTCTGATTAGTAGGAACCAAAAAGTCTCCCTCCCAGGGCACTGGCTCCCCCAGAAACTGCAGGTGGGCCCCAAAACTGTGCTCTTGTCCCCAGCATGAGGCCTCCCAGGTGCCTGCCAGACTGCCCACTGGTCTGGCCAGGGATCCTGTGCTCCTGGGCACCCTTGAGAATCCCTCCAGGAGAATGCAGAGTTCTGTAGGGAGACAGCACACTGGGGGCTAGTGCTGACATCTGGCGGGCAAGTGCTTCTGAGGTCAACGTGAACCTTGACCAAACCTCAATCCGGGCCCCAGCAACCTACTTGGTTTTCTGAACTCTGCTTATTAGGCAGAAGCAGTCAAAAAAGTGGGAAGGCCAAAGGCTGTTCCCTGTGCTGCCTGTGCAGGTGGAGGACCTAAGAACTGAAGTTTCACATGTTTCACACGTGTGCACTGGGGCTCCCAACTAATTGAGTGCCTAACCCCAGGCAAGGAACTTTCATCTCCCAACAGCTTTGATGTCTGCCATCTCCTAAATGGCACTAATAAACTTACCCTTTTATGAAAATGGCAAGGATAGGTGAGGTCATGTCTATATCTTCCAATGAGCTCATCTGAAGACAGGGTCTGTATAATTGCAAGGTGTAGTTATTATTTCAAAATTTCTTTCTATTTCAGCAAGTGGCAGAGGTAGCTCTTAACAGGCATGACTGTATGACTGAACTAGATGCCCCCAGAGGTGACAAATCCAGCCTTAGAACTCATCCTTTTGTGTCCAAACCGAGTATGAGGCCTTGGGAATCCCTCTGAACCACTGTTCTGTTTGACTCCCTAGGGTACCCAAAGCAAAAGCCGAGAGACGTCCCACTAGGGTGCACATGGTCTATTAGCTTGTTTGGTTTTGTTTCTTTGTAGGCTTAAACAGTTTGATTTCTCTGCTGGGAACATCAACCGACCTCAGTGTATTCCTGAACTGTCTGTCTTCAAATCTGCAAGCATTTGTCTTCCAGGTACAAAACTGTGACTTTTTAAAGGAGAGAAGTGGGTGTGGATCATCCTTACTTAATTATAGCCTGAGTGCTCATGGCCGGAGGCTATGAAAAGAGGTTTCCCCCCCACCCCCACCCCCCCACCACCATCACCAAGCTCCAGTCAGAAATGCATTAGGCTGGCAGGGGTGTGAGGGCAGGGGGTGGACTCTCCCTCTGTAGTAAAGCAGAGAACTGGGGACACGTAACAGTTGTGTTTGTGTGTGTGTGTGTGTTGCCCAAGAGCGAGCATGGAGGAAGGGAAGGTTCCTATCTGTCTTGGGAAAATAGCACTACATGTTTTTTGGGGGTTTTTTTGCTGTTTTGGCACTGCGTGTTTTATAGAAGGATCCCAGTAAAGTGTACGGCTTGATTTCAAAAGCTCGAAGATGATTCAGTTGCAGATGTGGGTGGATTGGTCCTTCTGGCCAGTGTGACTCTTGGGAGCACTTTAGTGGGGTCCCCATTTGCATCATCCTCTACCTGGGCAGTGTCCCTTGGAGAGCTGAGAGTGCTATCAGAGAGCCTCGGCACCTTGCTCCATTGGTCACACAGTAGATTCAAACCCAGAAGGAAGCAAGCAGCCAGGGTCCTGCCTCTTCAGACTTCATGCTCTCTAAAGTTGAGGGGTTGGAAAAGGCCTAGAAGAGAAGGTGGGACTTAAAGCATGTGTAGGATTAAAATGCCAGAAGGAGCTAAGGCATTCGAGAGCAGAAGTGAGCCTGTGGGAAATTGGGCAAGAAGGAACAGGGGATGCTGGTGTAGAGGGCAAAGTCTTTGAGAGCCGTGGCCGCAAGCACAGTGTGTGCTGTCTCTGCCCATGCTGCTGCCATGCCCCTGTCCCACCCGCCTGGGCTTGTCTGTCCTTGAACCCCAGTCAAGGGAAAGGGCAGGAATGATAACTGAGACCACAAAGACTGCAGGGGACTTTGGGGCCTTAAACCTCCTGGAGATGAACCAGAAAACTCCCCAGGAGGAGACGAAAAGTCAGTCCAACCTTCGGCAGGTGTCAGTTTCCATTCTTTGCTTACTGAAAATAATTATACCAGATTCTGTATGATTTTTTATTGAGACAGAGTCTCGCTATGTCATCCTCAGTAGAGTGCTGTAGTGTCACAGCTCACAGCAACCTCAAACTCTTGGGCTTAAGTGATTCTCGTCTCAGCCTCCCAAGTAGCTGAGACTACAGGCACCTGCCGCAAAGCCCGCCTATTTTTTGGTTGCCTTTGTCATTGTTGTTTAGCAGGCCCCGGCCAGACTCAAACCTGCCAGCCTCGGTGTATGTGGCTGGCACCCTACCCACTGAGCTACAGGCGCCGAGCCGGATTCTGTATGATTTTTGTTCCTCCTTGCTGGTCTCGAGACCTCCAGCTCTCTGAAGAGTAGAATCAGCACTGACAGCAGCTGTCAATAATCTATCTATATTTTCAAAACTCTCTCCGCCTCCAACTTTAACCAGAATGAGCCTGCTGAGATCGTTAATACCAGTTCTGCCGCCCCATCGTAAACCACGCCGCGTGTTTCCCAAGTCCCCATCGTCCTATCTTCAGCCTTCCCAAATGAAGCATGTCAGAAAAATGGTGCTAGTGCGTGCCTTTGAAGGGCTTGTTTTTGTAGAATAGCATAGCTGATTTTTAAAAACCAGACTATTGTCAATAAAACACTCAATGAAAATGCAAACCCTTGGGCTTGTCAGAGCTGACTAATGGCTCCGGTCGTCTGCACCTGCCGCTTGCTAGCTGCAGGAAATGGCTAAGGTCGGTTACGTGTTTTGTTCTCACTGTCCTTGTGCAATTCAGGCCCCACCTGGAGGGACTTTGAGCACCCCCAAAGCTCAGGGCAACCCTGTGGTGTGTCGGGGGCTTTCGGGAGAGAAGGGATGAGAAGTAATGACGAGAAAGGACATTGTGTCGTCTCTAACCAGCTCCTCCTCTCGTCCTCAGAGACACGTGACCACGCGGGGAGTGGGGGTAGAGGGTGGGGGGCCACATCCGCAGGCACGTGACTGGGAATGAGGAGAGGCCTGGAGCAGGCATATCAACATGCGCTCCGTGGGCCACTGGAGTGTGGTGCAAGGCTCCTGCCAGGCGGCGGGCGTCTTCTAGTCTGCGTGTGGCAGCATCGCGGGCCCACTTTGGTGCCACTCGGCTGTCAGATGATCTCACTCCGCTGGATTCTTGGCCCGGGACTTTCCAGTCCTGAGATCGGTTACACAGTGGAATGGCCAGTTTTGTGCATTCCCCAAAAAAAGCAGATGGCTTTCGGTTATTATGGGATGCCTTTTTTCACAATCAGATTCGACAGGCAGAAGTACAGCTGTCAAGCAGCCCCCACCACTGTCCACAACCGGTCCCAAGTGGGCTTCAGTGAGGCTGAAGTGTTTCACGGTTGTTTCTTTTTAAAATTTGCCTGTTGATTAAGGAAAAAAAAAAAAAAGTAGGCTGAATTCTCACCTCCCTCCCTCTCTCCACCAACTTGAAAGGGTTCTGCCCTGGAGCCATCTAGAAATAGGTGTTTGCAGCTGCCTCGCCTCCCACCTGAACCGTGTCCTCTTCCTCTCCTCTCTGGTGTGTGCGTGACAAATGTGGGCTTTTGAAAACATGCTATGCTCCTTGATTTCATCATAAACGCAGCCTTTTTTTCTCGCAAAAATGTAATAGCCAAGCAGAAGCAAAGAGGAGTTTATCAAATTGGCCGCCAGCTTCCAGCTAAGATGGAACTTCCTTCTCACTGCCGTGAGCAAAGCCATGACCCTCTGCCACAGAGATAGTTTTGGTAAGTCAGAGAATGCAAAGGCATGTCATATTCTGCCTTTTAAAAAGGTTGTGATAGCATAAGTATTTTGCATATTGCCATGTACAATCCTGTCATCCTCTTTTAATCTTTTTATATAAAATACTAACATAGACACAGAAAACAATAAAAAACATAATCACTTTTTTTTAATGGTGACATAATAGTCCATCAAATAGATGGACCCTGCTTCTCTTTCCTATTTCATCATTGTTGGGCGCATATACAACTTCTTCTTGGTTTTGAATTAGGAGCTTTGTGACATTTTGAGAAAAGCACCGAGACAAATAAGATGGAAGAAACATGAGTTCTTCGGAGCACCCACACTTAACTTTCAGGTGTAAGGATTAATAATGTCGCCACTGTATGCAGGTGGTGGAAAAAGCAGGGTAGTATGCATTTTGCAAACTTCCTGGTCTAATCACTAGTCTTCTTCTGGGGGGGAAAGGTCACATCTTTTATGGAGATATCTCACAAAGAGGGTTGTGTGAAGGGAAGATCACCATTCAGTCTACCAGCCTCGTGGAATGGATGAGTCCTTCAAGAAGAATTTCTTGTACCTGTACAATGTCCCAAGCACCTTTCTGGGTACGGGGCATAAGAGCAGCAGAAAGACAAAGTCTCCACCCTGTGAGTTTACACGCTAGGCAAGTGGTCCCTGCCCCAGGGGCTGTCACATGCCCTCCCAGCTTGTAGGCAAGAAGGAAGAGAAAACGCACCCTATTCTAGACCAGTTTTGCAAACACTGCTGCTGTAAGCTGCCAGATAGGTGACAACTCTTAGATGAGGGCTCCCCTTTAACAAAGTCCAAACTGACTCATTAGCTTTATGCTAATGCTCTTCCAGACCAAAGAGAGAGCAGAGTTCACAGGTAATCACGGAAAGAAATCCAACCCTGTAATTGTTGCTTCTGCTGGTCTACCTTCCCTGGGCCTCCCTATGAAGCCAATGTATTAACACAAGAAGAATTTTTCTCTTCACATGAACAATGGCTTTTGTGAGTTTAAATTGGCTAGGGGTTGTTGCAAAGTTTATTCCAGACCAAGTCATGCCATCCCACAGAGACAGTATCTCTCACTCCAGCCAGATCCATCAAGGAATAAGGAACATTATGTAGGAAAAAGTTGTAAAGGGCTTTGAAATAGACAAATGTATGGAAGGCCTTGAAATGAACAAAAAGTTTTGGCACATCCCCTGGGATATCTCTACTGTACATTGTGCGTTATTTTCACACTTCCGTAAGTTGTAGCAAACTGATAATGCCAATAACCCTCAAGCTGTGTCGGGGGGATGCAATTAATTACTGCCAAGAGAATGGATCCATTTTGCATCTACTCATAAATTAATGTCACCATTCTTTTCTGCCTGTAGTATGTGTTTGGTGCTTTGAATTATCAAATGAACCAGCTATAACATCTTACTAGTTCCCTCATTAATTAATGAGTTAAATAAAATCTTTGATGTGTGTTCCTTTTATATCAGTAGAAGAGTCATGGTTTTACTTTCATTTGAAAATTAATTATCTTTTAACACTTGCAATAGGCCAGATTTCTCCAGCAAACATTAATGGTCATTTTCTTTTCTGCGAGAGCAAAGGCCTGGGGATTTGGAGCGTTCACTAAGTCCCATGCCCTTCTGTCTCTGCCCCCAACCATTAGGACATTGATTGTCCAAATGTCTTAATGATGGCACTGATGCCAGACCCACCTGAGAAGATGCCTTGCATGCTGAGCTCCTGCTGGCTCCCTGACCTGCTTCCCACACACGGAGATGCAGCCAGAGGGACTGTTGGAGGGGAAAAAAGTGCTACATTTCCAGCACCACTAAAGAGCAGCAGGATCCCTTCCCCACTCTGCCCGTCGCCTCCCAGCCCCTTTTTTACTTACCCATGTGCCAACCACAGGGCACTGAGGCCCAGGGACACATCCTCCAGCTTAGGGAAGAGCACCATTTCCCTGTAGGCTTTACTTTCCTCCTGTCTAATGTTGGATGGTTGTAAGTTCCCCTTCATGGCTTAAGCTGTTCAGCCCTCCATCTTTTCTGTCTGAAAGCTGCCCTGTGTGTGGGAGGTGGTTTCTGAGTATAGATTGTACACACACGACAGGCCCTGCCCAAGCCCCTTCAGGGTCAGCTGTGAGAATGAGGCTCTGGTAGACGTGAGTTAGCCACCAACGTGTCATCAGTTTCATAGTGATTTATTTATTGTCTAGCTATTCCTCCATCTATGTATCAAATGTATTCATTTGGGGTTACTATTTAAATACAGGTTCTTGGCATCTATTTCATTTGCTGCTCTTGGAATATGTGATTCATATACTTCAGTCATGCATAGAGGAGGAAGAGGAGGAGGAGGATGTGGGGAACGTCAAGGAAATGCTACCAGATGACCAGTCCCTTGTCCAGCCGGACCAGGCACTTTTCCACCCTCCAGACACTTCACCAACTCAAGCGTGTGCAAGCCCAAGTCTGGAGCCACCTGGGATGCATTTGGGCCAGAGCCGATGTCCAGTAGGTGTGAGCAGCATGGTCCTCAGGGTCCTGGGCTTCCTGGTGGACACTGCCACAGGCAATAAGGTAGATATAACAGGGCCCCTCTTCGATATGGCTGTCATAAGGAGAGTGAGAACTACAGGTGGTTAGGAAACCCAGAAAGATCACATTGTCCAAATAATGATAAAGGATTCTAGAATTATCCTGGCTTTAGGGTATTTTGCAAAGGGTGATTATAATAGCGTATCTGTTGATCACTGGTCAGCTCAGTTTTGTGGTATGTGAGTATGTGTTTGGCATGCTTAGAAGTGTGGAACATTAGAATGTCCTGGGTCTTGCCTTCCCAGAGCTTACCCACCATGGTTAGACTAACACAGCAATAGAGCACCATCAACCACTAAACCGATGTGGCATGCCCAGCAGACGCCCCTAGCGTCCTTTCAAAGAAAGGAAACGTGGAATAGTCTGGCTAAAAAGGATTTTGAAAAGATTAAATCGGGGTACACCATGAAATATATGAAAGTAAGAGTTGCTACCTAACACCTACTGTCAAGCCTCTCTATACATTATCTCGAAGCCTTGCAATCCTGCAGAATATCTGTTGTTATTATTGTCATTTGATAAATGAGGAGACAGAGGCTCAGAGAAGCTTTACTTGCACAAAGCCACGCAGAAAGTAAATGCAAGAAAATAGTGGAACAGAGATTGGAGCCCTGGCCTGCCTCATCTCAATCCATCCTCAGCCCACTAGATGGGAGGAGGGCCGTGCCCTGAGAAGTGTAGGACACAGGTCGGAGTGGTCAGAGATGGGCCCCCATGCCGGGAACTGGATCCAGACTAATAGAGGAAATGAATGAAACTCCTCCCTTGGGAGGTAGGGAGTGAGCTGGTTAATAAACAATTTGTCTTAGCACTAATTTCTAAAACGTCTACACATGTCTGTTGTTTAGCCACTATACATCATCTTTGTTTTGTGCCCACAAGTTCCCTTCTTGAACAGGTGAGTTGTGCTCAGTAGACCGTTAGAAGCTGATGCTTTGCCCTTGATCCAGCTTCACAGTGGTCTTGGCTGTTGAATGCGTCACAGCCTAAAACTGTTCACATCCTATAGTGCTCAGAATAATTGGAACCTTCCAGGGACCTCTCCTTCTTGAGCAAACCCTCACCCCAAGGTCTCTGAGTGCAGAGACCCTGTGCAAACTGTTACTGAGCGCGGAATGGATGAGACACCACACTAGACAAAAGCTGCATGAGCAGGAGCTGGGGAGACACGTCTCTCAGGCTTACAAGTTCTGTCTCTGCCTCTATTTGGCCTTTGTTTTTCCCCTTGGGATAGTACATTCAGACATCCAGATGCATTCAGTGCTAGCCTGCAGGATATTCAGATGGCTGTAAAGGAGAAACTCACATTCTCTGTGAGTGTGTATATGTGGCAGACATCATAAATGAAGCATGAAATAGTGAAATCCAGACCCCATATCAGGGATGTACCGGTGAGAGCTGGGGACCAGCAGGCGCAGTCAGGGCACCGTTTAGGGAGCAGGTGCTTCAGGGCAATTGGCAGAAAGCAATCAGAGAGATCTAAAGAAGGGGCTGCTTGGCCAGGCTGTGCCCAGGAGAATGACTCCCTGCTCCTGACCCTCTGGGGAATAGACCCAGACCTCACGACAGAGCCCTTCAAGGACTGGCCAGCAGCAAACTCACCTGAGTAAATTCTGGAGCATTCTGTGGAACCCCAACAGGACCGGCATTAGTACTGGGCTGCAGTGTTCAGCTCCAAGCCTGCAGTTTTCTCTGCTCACCTGCTGGGGCAAGAGGAAAAACATAACATGATGTTTTGTTGAAAGAAAAAAAAAAATCATTCAATGACACTGTTAAAGCCCAGAAAGGAAAGAAAGAAATTCTTCAGGACCATCTCCGTAGGTACAGAGACACCCTGTTGCAGCGAGAGAGAGTGTTGGGTCTCAACTCTGAATACAGCACAGAGCAAGTAGGAATCCAAGGAGCAGGATGGGGACAATGAATGGAAGTTACTAAAAGGACACATCAGGGATAAGGGGAATGCTGGCTAAACCTGCCCAACAGGATTCTTGCAGAGGACAGGCCAGAGTGTCAGATGTCACTGGGGTTGGGAGGGCGGAGGTGAATGAGAAACCTGATGAGATACAAGAACGGGGCCTTTTTGCTAAATTGACTTAGCAGAGTTCTTGCTGAAACTAGATTTTACATAGAAGTGAGTACAGGAGAAGGTTCAGGAACCTGACCAAAGTTTAGCCCAGCAGAGAATCTTTGTCACCGTTTGCACACTCCTAAGTCACCAAAGTAACCAGGAGTAAGCTTCCACCTCTTTTGCCACAATTAGAGGAGCTGGGGAGCAGACACTGACGGTTCCCGGGCTGGGCGTTCACGTGCATCACTGCATCTCCATGGCACAGGTGTTACCACCCCACTTCCCAGATGGCCTGAGGCTTGTGGAAGGGTTGAGTTGATTCCCCAAGGTCACGTCACTAATAATTGGGAGAGCAGGGAGTTACACACCCATAGATCTCCTTTCCAGACTGTCCTTCCCACCATTCTGTCTCCCTAGGGGAGTATTCTATCAGGTGCATGAATTCTAAAATCGGTGGCTTGGGAGTAAATTAAAAATATATTCAAGTCTAATAAGTGGGCAGTTATAAGTATATAAATTCCTGGGTTCAGATTCTAGCTCTTCCATATTGGCAGAGCACCTTGGGCAAGTTGCTTAATTTATAGGTATAATAATATCTAATTCCAAAGGGCTGTTATGAGGTTTAAGTAAGTGAAGTGTTATAAAATGCTTAGAATATTTTTTAGAACATGGTAAGTACCCAATAACCACCTGTCATTGTCATTATTTCCTGAAATAATCTCTCCTAATCTAAGCACCTTTCCTTTTCTTAATTTTTTTACTTGTGTGTATTCACGGCATACAAGTGCAGTCTTGATACATTGCATTGTGGGGAAGTCGGAGCCTTCAGCTGAACACCCTCAACCCAGTCCCCTACCTCCTCTGAAGTTCATTGCTATGAGATTTGACCTGAATTTAATTGGTGGAAACAATAAAGAAGATATTAAATACTTAATTGAGCTACATAATAAAGTAATACAAGCAGATGAGTGTCAGATAATCCAGGGTAATATACATTAGAGATTAATTAAACCTGTTCCATTCCTTCATGCCTGCTGAATTAGCTATAATGACTTAAATGATCCCACACCAAAAAGTTACACTCATCTAATTTTCCTTGCATTCATTATTCAGCATTTGCACTCATCATCAAAAAAAAAAAAAAAATCACAGCCTCTCTGTCCCAGCTGTGTTCATCTGCCATGAGTTAATGCCCCACTCGGCTGCACATCTGTGGCAGCCTCTTTCTCTGAACAATTCAGCACTGCCCTGCACCTATGTTAACGACTGAAGTCAGCATTCCAGATCGCCATATCCATCTGTCGCTCTAGCAGCATTCAAAATAGTAAGATGCCAAGGCGAGGTGAAGGATAAAGTAAAAGATTATAATGATATTAAATAAAGACTATTCTTTAAAAAAAAACTACATGGTTTTAGGTTGTGTACTCAAGATTAAAGCAGAGCAAAACAACCCATTTCTTTTAAAGTGACTCTTCAGCCATAGGGTAGAGGTGAAGACAGTTTTTTGAGAAAAAAGAAAGGCACTTTTTCATTGGATGGTGCTGTTTGTCGAATTTAGAGAAAGAGTGAGACATGTGCTTTCATGTAAATGTGCTTTGCGTTCGAAGTCATCCGGTGCAAATTGTTGTCAAATATACTGATTTATGAGGGATTTATTGATGATATCAGACCAAGAAAATATATGTCTATTGGTTTTAAAGTAATCATGCCCAAGGATTTGCAAGTCCTCCTAACCCCCTGGAGTCAAGGGAAGGATTCTCTGTGCTTCTCTGATAGGAAGACTTGCTCAGGCAGGCGAAGGGCCTGGGGAGACCTGGCACTTCAGCGAACTTAGAGACTGTGAATCTCTCAGATCGACTACTACATGATCCGTGTCAATTCAACCAATATCAGATGACTGTTTCCATATGCTTTTCCCTCCATCTAATAGCATATCTGATGGGCGGGGGAAGGAGAGTCTATGTGGGAACTTGAGTTGACCATGTCGGCTCCAGAGACTTGATGAGATGCAGGGATTGGTGTCCATCTGGAAGGCAGCCAAAGGGATGGAGAATTCACAGGACTCTCCCCCATGTCTACACAGGCAGCGTGTGGGTTCATTCTCACTGGACCTCAAGAGTGTTTCTAACAAAACAACTACAGGCCCCTCTTCCTTTTCCCACAAAGAGCCCATCTACGCCCCTGCCCTTGGCATCATCCCAGGACTGGGAGCCTCCCACAAAGTTCTCATCAGACCCTGA
Organism: Arctocebus calabarensis; assembly: GCA_963573935.1. Classification (NCBI taxonomy): domain Eukaryota; kingdom Metazoa; phylum Chordata; class Mammalia; order Primates; family Lorisidae; genus Arctocebus; species Arctocebus calabarensis. The sequence continues at coordinate 6,424 of CAUYON010174457.1, read as the reverse complement.
GCTTTTTTCCCTTGAGAAACGAGGGTTTCCCTTAGCAGAGATAAATGGGCAAACTTCCCCTTTATATTCCAGGGTGGGAATAAAAGTATGTGTATGTGGTAGGAATATTCAAATGGGGGTTCCAGCAACAGAGAATAAGTATAACGTCCTCTTTTAATCTTTTCCTTTTTAACATTTGCCCCTTGCAGCTCATCCAGGTATTGTTGGAAGACAAGGCCACCAAAAGCGCCGTTACACTCAGCCTTCCTGTAGGACAAGAAGCCCTCGTAACCCTAAAAGATGGACAAAAATTTGTGATTCACATATCAGATGTACCCCAAAGCTCTGAAAATGTTTATTTCAGAGAAAGCAATGCTAATATGTAAGATTGTTTATTTGAATAGGGCATGAGAAAACTAATAGACTTGCATTCTTAAAACTATATTAAATACTAAAGCTTTTGTATTGATATGAAAGATTTTGTGTACATAATAGATGTAGCATTGTCTATGTTGTATTTCTATGTATTTCAAGGAGTTCGTTTTGATCAAACATATAAAGTGATTTGGACAATAGTTTTTGCCTTTATTGCTTTTCTTTTGGGGTTTTCCAAGTATTTCTAAAAGGGAACTTGAGAGAAATTTGAGAAATCCTTTTGGGAATAAATAAAGGGTTAAGTCTCCAGAGAAAGATAACAAAATTTGAAGACTACAAACTGTTACGTGCAATAAAATGCCAGTAGTAATATTTTTCTTCCCTTTGGTAGTGCCCCAGTGGAAACAGAATTTGTAGATCTCCTCAAACAATGAAAAACAGAAAAAAAAATTCAACTTGTGACTGTTCAATTCATTCACTGGTCTACTAAATACCTTCGTTCACTATCCTAATTTTCTTAAAGTGAGATAAAATTTTAATACAAAAATATCTTCAGCAAATGCTGATGTCCTGCTGTGAAACACTTTTTAGTTACCTTTTGATAGCAAAAATCCTATAAAATGCTGAAACTAAGAATAGATCATTGTTAAACCAGATCCATTTTTTATGTAACTGATTGTAATATTTAAAAGGAATTTTAAAATTCATGCTTAGCATGATCTTTGGTATAAATGGAAAGGATAGAGAATATTTTATTAATCTCATATTAAAACGAAATTTCCTTTACAGTCATATATGAAATGAATTAAATTTGCATGTGAAATGAGTTATATTTTCCTAAATACTTAGAAATTTTATTTTATTTTATTTTATTTATTTATTATTTTTTTTTTTGAGACAGAGCCTCAAGCTGTCACCCTGGAGAGAGCTGTGGCATCACAGCTCACAGCAACCTCCAATCCCTGGGCTCAAGCGAGTCTCCTGCCTCCGCCTCCCAAGTAGCTGGGACCACAGGCACCTGCCACAATGCCCAGCCATTTTTTGGTTGCAGCCGTCATTGTTGTTTGGCGGGCCCAGGCTGGATTGGAACCCGCTAGCTCAGGTGTACGTGGCTGCCGCCTTAGCCCGTTGAGCCACAGGCGCCGAGCCAATACTTAGAAATTTTAAAAGAAATATAGGAACTATATGTCTCTAGATTCATTGAGAATTATTCTTTATGGTTAAAAAAGTAATCATATTTAATATATTATCTCACATCTTAAGCTATCCAGGAGAACTTGTTCTCGGTCTTTGTCAGAGAATAACCCAGAGAGACATTTATTCTTTTCTCCCTGCTCAGTGACTTGGCATATCATCCTTCTGCTCTCTGTAAATAGACAGTTGGAGGCTGAGTCACAGAACAAAGGCAACAACAGGATTTGGAAGTCTGGGAAGGGCAAGTTTAGTTTGCCTATTTGGGATAAACTGATTTGCTGAGAACTAGCAGAGGTCATTCTGGGTATTCTGTCCTTGAAGGTAAAGGCTTATCAAAGAAAACAATGTCTATTGTTTATTTGTAGAGTTAGATGTTAGGATAGGAAATGAGGGTGGTTAGAAACAGGGGAGGAGGGGCTTCTGGGACTGCTGTGATTTTTGTTGTGGTTTCTTTTTAACGGTAGGGGGTAGGGAAAGAGAGTTAGGTCTGGGTGGGTTGGTCAGGTGAAACACAGCGGAGAGGTAAAACAAAAATGCGTGAAGCAGGAGAAATTTATTGCTCACAGACCCTGAGAGGTTAGAGATGCCGAGTTGCTGCAGGCCAGGAGAATCTGGGGAGGAGCCGGGGATCTCAGCCAGAAGGTGGAGAGTGACAGAGACATAGGACGGTGGCCGTGATCATTATTCCTGGGACCTTTTCTCAGGGCTTGGAGACTAGCTAAAGAAAACATGAAGGGGGGGACTCAATTACACAACTCTGCTGCTTTCTCCTGGTCGGCAGCTGGGGGTATGTTGGGTTTTATAGAGTGAGATAAGGAACAAGCGAGTCATATTGCACAACTCACACGAGGAGGGGAGGTTTTAACCAGGCCAAAAATGACAGGGTTCAGCTGGGTGTCAGAAAACTTATGTCGGGCTGAGAAATGGATACTGAGGCAGCAGTTCTGTTAAATTTATGCCTGGGATCGTCATGGGTTTTCAGTTCTTGGTCTGGGTCTGAGGGGTGGCCATACAATGGAATGTGTTCACCTTGTGAAAATGTCACCCATACCTAATGATTTGATTTGATTACTTTTCCGTATGTATTATACATGAAAATAGACCTTTAAAAAGGCATTACCCACTTAGTGGGTCTTGGATTGGAGGTTCCTGGTGGGAAAAAAGCTGAAAAGCCCACAGGAGGATTCCAAGAGAAAGTGAGCGGATTTGAAAAGCCGCCAGGGCCAAAAAGCGAGTGTGAGAATGAAACTGCACCTGCCTGGTAGGTATGTCTTTGTTTTAAACCCCTAATCCTCCTCCCTGGTAAGCCGGAACAGGATTCCAAGCAAGGAGAGACAGAAAAAAACGATCCAACCACATCCAGCTCCCTCACCACAGGCCTCAAATCCAAGAGCAGTTAGCCAGGAGAGAGGAGAAAACTTCATCTTTAATCAAGTTGATGTTTTGATATTATACTGAACCAGGTATCTTAATAACTGAACAGAGATGGTTCCTGTGATTGAAAGTAACCCATGCTGTATTATTTCACAGTGTACATGAACGTGAACAGGAAATCCCCTTTCTCTCTCCCCCAAACTTAGATTTTTATCCAAGAGCCACAAATGATCCACAAAGCAGGTTGCAAAGATGGTTTTCTGCTTATACCACCGACTGGTTCCCTATTGCAGCAGACCAAATTCTTACTGAGTTAAAACAGCTACTCTTTACTTATTATTCCTCACTAGTTCACAGTTGTTTGGTTGGTTCTGCTGATCTGTGATGGACTCAATGAATCTCAGCTGGGCTGTCTCGGCCCTTTGAGGTCCTCGATAGGTACCTGGGGGGCTGGCTGGCCTGGGATGGCCTCAGCTGTCTTCGCTGTGGCTCCTACATTCTTCCAGCAGGCTAGCCCATGCATGTTCTCATGGCAGGGGGTGTCTACGAGAGCAGAAGTGGAAACACCCAAGCGTGTCTGCACACCTCCACTTGCATCATGTGTGTCTTTGTCCCATTGGTCAAAGCAAGTCATATTGCCAAACTCAGAGTCAGCAAGAGAGGCACTCCTAATGGGTGTGGATGCAAGGAGGTGTCAGACACCTGGGATTGCCAACTAAGTAACTCCAGCATACACCGTGCCTGGTTCTACTCCCTTATAATGTCATTTAAAGCATTATCCCGATTGTTCCGTTAAGGAGATAGTCACTAGTGGAAATGACCTGGTCAAAGCAGAAGTGAGATCCTGACCCTCTGCACAGACCTCATAGTCACCCTGTCAATTGTGTCCTTATTACAGCACTACCCTCCATACAACTTAAGTTGATATGGAACAAACATTTGATACACAAGTATACCTGGAGGCAATATTACTTTCTGAAATAGTAATTTGAAATCAAAATAAGAAGGAGGCTCTCTGTACAGAAAGAAATATCCCTAGGGCGCATTACTGATTGTCAATATGATGATTACGGAAAGAGAGGCACATCGCATTTCTCTTCACGGTAATAATAGTTACACCAACACCAATCTTGGAACATAAATTTTCACTCATGATGATGAGTTAGGAGCCCACTAACATTCTGGCAGCAGCCAGATCTTTCAGAAACAGTTATTTGATCTAAAATTTTCAACCATGTGTTTCAAAATTAACTATTTTATTTTTAACCAGGAACTAATCTTTAAACACTGGAGATTGTAAGGGCAGGCAGGTGGGTTACCTGTCCTCACCCATCATAAGGATCACGACCAGTACTCCTGTAACAAAAGATAGGTTAATAAGAGAAGGATATAACCTATTTAATATTTAAACAAAGTTTTATGTGATATGGGGCATTCAGAAATGAAACTCAATGACTCAGGGAGAACTGTCTATTTTTTTTAAATATTTCTAGAGATATTTCTGGAGATCTGCTGTACAACAATGTGCATACAGTGAACAATACCATACCATACACTTAAATATTTGTTGAGGACAGATCCAGTGTTGTGGTTTATTACCACTGTAAAAAAAAAAAAAATGGACAAAACCCTATTGGGTAGAAATACAATGCAGAGGACTCTTGAGGTCACTGCTTAGCAGGCCGGTGATGGCCAGGGGTCAGCATGTTTGCCTGCACAGAAGGAAAACTAGTTTGGGGAAACTTGAGTAAAATTCAGCAGCTTAATGGAAACAGGATATTAGAAGAGTTAAAAAGGGATTAAAACTCACCCTTGATAGGGAAAATCTAGCCTGAAGGCTGTAATCTTAACAGTTCCTCTCTCATCCCCTTTGTCAACTTTGTTTGTTACCTACTTAATTCTGCCCTGGAGAATTTCCCTGTGATTTAGTGCCTCCACTCCGAGGACCTTTTTTGTAATCAAAAGACCATCCACATGACTGAGTCATGACACTATTAACTCTTCTTCATTCTGTAAACACACATCCTAAAATCTTAATAAAAACTCTTGAGAATTTGGTTCCAGGTGGCACCTATCTGCCTCCCTACAGGCTGATACAGGTTGCCTGTCTCCCTGGGCCATCTCTCCAGGTCTCAGTAATTTTTTCGCAGAAACTTCTGCCTGTGAATTTCTCAAGCCATTTTTCCCTTGGTCTCCAGATCGGCTGTGGGGAAAGTCCCCACCTGGGAAATTCTCATTCTGCCGTGTTGTAGCTCCCTACTGCACAGCAGCAATAACCATGAACAGGCATTTCACAAAAGATTTCAAACTGGCCAATAAATATAGGAAAAGTGCTCAGCCACATTAGTCTAAAGTAAATGCAAGTTAAGATGGCACTAAGATACCATTGCTCATCTGCCGCTTTGGGGGCATCGAGGAGACAAAACCAGTGATCCTTGTTGATGAGAATGTGGAAGAGCAGTCAGTCTCACACCCTGATATATTGTAGCATATATATTGGCTACTCATTTGGGAAATCCATTTGACATTGTATGATAAAATTAAACATACCCACATCTCTACTGCCTAAGATGCCTCTGAAAAATAAATCTCTCCAGAAAGATACACTATATCCAGCTTTACAAGGCTATTCAAACAGGACTCTGTTGGAATACAGGAAATCCAAGGAGGATTATCTCCCAAAAGTTGAGTGTGAGAGGATTGTTAGATATTCAGGGGTAAGTAGCCCAGAAGCAAATAATAATGTCTATCATTCACTAAGTATTTACCATGTCCTGGCACATGTCAAGTGATAGGGGCTTGAAGGATAATTATTGTATACCCGCTTACATTCCCTTTGAATTTGGATCTAATTGGGAAGGAAAAGACAAGCATCAAAATGTTTGTAATAGGCTCGGTGCCTGTGGCTCAAGTGGCTAAGGCGCCAGCCACATACACCTGAGCTGGCGGGTTCAAATCCAGCCCGGGCCCGCCAAACAACAATGTCGGCTACAACCAAAAAATGGCTGGGCGTTGTGGCGGGTGGTTGTCGTCCCAGCTACTTGGGAGGTGGAGGCAGGAGACTCGCTTGAGCTCAGGAATTGGAGGTTACTGTGAGCTGTGAAGCCACAGCACTCTATACAGGGTGACAGCTTGAGGCTCTGTCTCAAAAAAAAAAAAAATTTGTAATAGAGATAAAGTTTATTAGGGATTTCTACCAAGTAGGACTCCTATTAGGTTGTGCACCTGAACCTATCACTTAGTCACAGGCAGGGCAGAGCGCCCACAAACTGCCTGAAGAGGCAGGTTAGCTTAGTCAGGGCAGAAGAGATGGGTGCACAGACCATTCCGAAAGGAATAGATTTGTAGGAGCTAGATGAGTTCATTAAGTTCCTCCTCCTAAACTCATTCATCAGCCCCAAACCTGCAATGTTCCTCCAAATCTTCCCTTCCAGGGATCAGAATGGACATTCCATCTCCCCTGTGAAAACAGAAAGCATGGATGGTCCACATTCCCCCTCAT
>CAUYON010174444.1:0-13056 GCA_963573935.1 Arctocebus calabarensis | reverse complement strand
AGGAATTTTTTTTATTGTGGGGGATTCATTGAAGGTACGAGAACCCATGTTACACTGATTGCATTTGCTGGGTAAAGTCCCTCTTACAATCGTGTTTTGCCCCCAAAAGGTGTGGCACACACCAAGACCCCACCCCCCTCGCTCCTTCCCTCTCTCTGCTCTTCTTTTCTCCACCCCTCCCTCATTCTTTCTCTCTCTGCTCTCCCCTTCCCTCACCCCCACCGTGTCATTAATTGTCCTCATATCAAACTTGAGTACATGGGATTCATGCTTCTCCATTCTTGTGATGCTTTCCTAAGAATAATGTGTTCCACTTCCATCCAGGTTAATACAAAGGCTGTAAAGTCTCCATTTTTTTAAATGGCTGAATAGTATTCCATAGTGTACATATACCACAGTTTGTTAACCCATTCCTGGGTTGGTGGGCATTTAGGCTGTTTCCACATTTTGGCGATTGTAAATTGAGCTGCAATAAACAGTCTAGTGCAAGTGTCCTTATGATAAAAGTATTTTTTCCCTTCTGGGTAGATGCCTAGTAATGGGATTGCAGGATCAAATAGGAGGTCTAGCTTGAGTTCTTTGAGGGTTCTCCATACTTCCTTCCAAAAAGGTTGTATCAGTTTGCAGTCCCACCAGCAGTGTAAAAGTGTTCCCTTCTCTCCACATCCATGCCAGCATCTGCAGTTTTGAGATTTTGTAATGTGGGCCATTCTTGCTGGGATTAGATGTTATCTCAGGGTGGTTTTCATTTGCATTTCTCTAATAATTAGGGATGATGAACATTTTTTCATATGTTTCTTAACGATTTGTCTTCTTTGGAGAAGGTCTCCAAAGAATGGAGACTTGCCCATTGATATATGCATGTCTCTTGCCCATTGATATATGGGATTGTTGGCTTTTTTCATGTGGATTAATTTGAGTTCTCAATAAATCCTACTTACCAAGTTTTTGTCTGATTCAAAAGGGAGAAAGGGATTTTTTTTTTTTTTTGAGACAGAGCCTCAAGCTGTCACCCTGGATAGAGTGCTGTGGTATCACAGCTCACAGCAACCAATTCCTGGGCTCAAGCGAGTCTCTTGCCTCCGCCTCCCAAGTTGTTTGGTGGGCCTGGGCTGGATTCGAACCCACCAGCTCAGGTGTACGTGGCTGACGCCTTAGCCCGTTGAGCCACAGGCACTGAGCCGAGAAAGGGATTTTTAATACAACAGACATCTCGTCATCTTGTTAGGAGAAGGAGAAAAGCTGCCTCAAATCCAGCTCCCTGACTAAAGGGAGATCAAGGTCTTTTACTATGGAGGCGAGTCCTGTTCTTCCTGGTGGTAACATGGAGTTACCTCCAGTGGGGAAGGTTGTGGGTGATGCTGAGTCTTGTCACAAAGTCTGCGCTCAGGGGTCCTCAGATCTCAGTTCCTTTGTCTTGTAAGAAGATCCACCATTCTGGAAAACTCAGAAGGTCAAGTAGTTTAGTTAAGGGAGAGGATTATATAGAAGCACTGAAATTCGTCCAGCAGGGGGCTGGTCACACGTTTGAGGGTACACGTGTTCTCTGTAGTATACCCCAGACACTGGCAAGGCTGACTCATTGCCTATGGGAGGGGACTGGGAGGCTGGGGCAGGGAGAGGCAAGGAGTCTCCTTTGGAATACCCTTTAGTATCTTTTTTTTTTTTCCTCCTCACTCTGTGCCCTGGGTATAGCTTACAGTAACTCTAGGGCTTAAGAGATCCTCTTTTTTTGTTGTTTTTGTAGAGACAGAGTCTCACTTTGTTGCCCTTGGTGAAGTGCTGTGGCATCACACAGCTCACAGCAACCTCCAACTCCTGAGTTTAGGCAATTCTTATAGCCTAGAATCCCAAGTAGCTGGGTCTACAGGCACCTGCCATAACGTCCTGCTATTTTTCTGTTGCAGTTTGGCCAGGGCCGGGTTCGAACCCGCCACCCTCGGTATATGGGTCTGGCGCCCTACCCACTGAGCCACAGGCACCTCCCTTAAGTGATGCTCTTGCCTCAGCCTCCTGAGTAGCTGGAACTACGAGCGTCCACAATAACACTTGGGCTAGTTTTTCTATTTTTACTAGAGACAGGATCTCAATCTTGCTCAGGCTGGTCTTGAACTCTCAAGCTCAAGTGCTCTACCTCGCTCTGGACTCCTAGAATGTTGGGATTACAGGCGTGAGCCATAGTGCCCAGCCCCCTTTAGTAACAAGATTACTTACTAAAAATAAATAAAACTTAAACATTTTAAAGTTTGATGTGTTTTTTGTGGTATATTGCATTTCCCTCTGAAATCTTGGTCTCCTTATCTGTGAAATGAGGCAAGTATTTGTTGCAGAGAGTGATGGCTGTGATGCCTGTTCTTTAGACCCCTTGTCACTGACTTTACATGCTTAATTTTAGGAGTGGTCCACCTGATCAGTCTCCACTGATTGGGAAGAGGCACCAGGCAAACAGAACCTGGGTATAGCTTGCTTGCTACTTTTTTTCTGGGCCTGCACCTGGAGAGTGCTAAACCAAAAATAGTTTTTCAATGAATAAATGAATGAAACAAGTTTATTAATAAGAACATGCCTCTCCCTGTGTCTTTGTTGTCGTCATTGATAGCATCAAACTGCATGAGGCAGTGGTGCCTAGAGGCTCAGATGCCCAACTCCAGCTAGATGGTCTAGGTTCAAATCCCATCTCTACCAATCTTTAGCTGTGTGACCACAGGCAAATCATTTAACGTCTCTGGGCTTATTTCCTCATTAGCAAATGGGAGGGGCAAAAGTGCCTACTGCATAGAATTGTGAGGATCTTATGTGTAAAGTACTTAAACCAGAAGTACTGTTTTGCTCTCTATGTGAGGTATTATTATTTGCTATGACTTTGATCCTTTTTCCATTGTAATTACTCATCTGTACAATTCTGGGAAAACCTCTTTCGGAATTTGGAAGGACCCTGAGATGAGTCGAAGTATCTTTGCTTGTTTCTCCTTTTAATCCTTCCTTTCCTTGAATGTGAAGGTGGTTCAGTCTCTGCATGGTCTCTTATGTTTATAGAGAATACCTACCCAGAAAAAAAGAATGCCTAGTTGTGAGGATGGTTTGCTTCCAGAAGGCTCAGTCAGTTGGCTGGCCAGGGACTTTGGGAAGGCTCTTTCCTTCCTTCTTTTCTCAAGACCTGGAGTCTTCACACAGTCTCTGAGTCCCCTGAAGAAACCACTGGGCGCCTTTCTAGTCCCTCTAATGAAGCCTGCTCTTCTTGGCGCTCCTCCTCCCAGACACAGCTGGATTGGAATTTGCTGAAGTCCCTGCCCAGGTTGCCTCTTCCTCTGTGGCAGGAGGAGGTGAGGACAGGAGATCAGAGAGCAGGGGCATGCCTGGGAAACCCTCTGCTTTCTGTTTCAGCTGCAGGCTGACTGATTGTTATTGCTGAAAATTGCAGCTCGAGTATCCTGGATAAAGACACACACGGGAGAGGAGCAATTGGGGCTTGGACTGCTCAGGGCGGCTCAGTTTCGCAGGGAGTCTGATCCACAGGGAGCTCAGCCAAGCCTGATTAAAGTGCAGCGGGAGAGAGGATTGGAGGGAATTTCCCCAGCAGCCTGTCTGCATTCTGATGGGCTCTACCCACTGCTCTCAGCCCCTTTCTACCCAGCCAGAGGATGCAGCAGCTGCCTGTTGCTCTTGCCCTCCTGAGCCCCCTTTCATCTTATGGGCGTGCATTGCAGCCACGGCACTCTAGATGATGCCAGCATGAGTTTCCTGGACACTGGGAGGCTGGATGCTGGAGGGAGATGGCTCATTAGTGCCAGGCTTTCTCCAAGGAGCCATCTGTGCCCCTGGGAAGTGACTCTTTGAAAAGCCACTTTGGGACTACCTTGGGTTGGGTCATTGGAGGTTGAACAGGTGGTGGTCACGGCTAAACTCAGAAGGGGACAGGAGCTCGGGACCCCAGCACCTCCTTGGGCTCGGGGGCTCAAATGAATCTCCTTTCTTTCCTGAAGTCTCCAAGCATGTTTGCTTTTTCATCTTGTTTCCTGACACAGGATAACATCTAATCACAGGAAAACGAAACCTCTGTGTTCAGTCCCCCACATGGCCCAGCCATATAGGAAAAACATTGAACAAAATCACTACTGTTTTTCAAAAAACGAAGGCAGGAAAGTGAGTTGGCAGCAGCTTGAAGGAAACCCAACCTCTTCAAATCTTAGGATTTAGCTCCTTATCTGCTGGATCCTGGGGGCAAACTAGAGAGCCAGCTGGAATGCCTGGTGGTGGTTGTTTTCCTTTGCTTTGAAGTTTCCATACCCATGGGGTCATGAATAATAAAGAACCCTCCCCCCCCAACTTGATCTTTCAGTTTTTTAACATAAGATAAAAAAAAAAAAATCCCCAACTCTCTCGGATCTCCCCCTTCCACACCCATCTCCTAAAAGCAGAGCATGAAGTAAGGGCTGAACACTGGTAGGCAGCAGGCTGATTTGGGCTTGCTCACGTATTTTGTTGGGGCCACACAAGATTTTTTTTTTTTTTGAGACAGAGCCTCAAGCTGTCACCCTGGATAGAGTGCCATGGCATCACAGCTCACAGCAGCCTCCAATTCCTGGGCTCAAGTGAGTCTCCTGCCTCCGCCTCCCAAGTCGCTGGGACTACAGGCTCCCGCCACAACGCCCGGCCATTTTTTGGTTGCAGCCGTCATTGTTGTTTGGCGGGCATGGCCTGGATTCGAACCCGCCAGCTCAGGTGTACGTGGCTGGCGCCTTAGCCCGTTGAGCCACAGGTGCCGAGCCAATTTAATAGTTCTTAACAGGAGACAGACCACCCTAATCTTAGGTTCTTCTCCAGATAGGTTCATTTGTTCAGCTCCTTTGACTGGGACCAGGCTGAGGTGAGTGGGGCAATGGAAGTGCAAAGGTAAGGAGGGCTTGTTTCAGGGTCACACCTGTGTTCCTCTGCAGATAAACTCCTCTCTCTCTTTCCCTCCACTGAGTGCTCTCTGAGAGCCACTTTCTTCTACACTTCACTTGATCATAGCCAAAAGGCTGAGAAGCGATGAGCCAGTTTCTTCTTGCAGCCCATCTGAGTCCCAATATATAGAGTGAATCCACCTGCCTGGTGACCTGCTATGTCTCTTTGTGTCTTGTTGCGAAGCAGGAGCAACACGCTGGAGATGATGCGTGGAACCATCTTCTTCCTGGAACCATTTTCCTTTTTCCTCTCCTTGAATGCAAGAGACAGTATTTTAGGCTCGGCGCCTGTAGCACAGTGGTTACGGCAACAGCCACATGCATGGAGGGTGGCAGGTTTGAACCTGGCCTCAGCCAGCTAAACAACAATGACAACCGCAACAAAAAAGTAGCCGGGTGTTATGGTGGGTGCCTGGAGTCCCAGCTACTTGCTGAGACTGAGGAGACCGAGGCAAGAGAATCGCTTAAGCCCAAGAGTTTGAGGTTGCTGTGAGCTGTGACACCATGGTACTCTACTGAGGGTAATATAGTGAGACTCTGTCTAAAAAAAAAAAACAATCAAAAACAGCATTTCATGCATAGAGCAGATACATCTTAATCCTTGCCCCAGGCTCTGGTTTTCAGAGGACCTGGGCTAAAACAGGATGAAAGACTAAAGCTAAAACTTGAGATGAATTTGGCTGTCATTTTTTAATGAGATATTGTAATAATTAAAAAATTCAAATTGTGATCTTTTTTTCTTTTTTCTTATTATATCATAAGCAGAGGCCATTAATTAGACATTCAGAGGTTAAATTTTTTTTTTTTTGTGGAGACAGAGTCTCACTTAATCACACTCGGTAGAGTGCCCTGGTGTCACACAGCTCACAGCAACCTCCAACTCCTGGTCTTAGGCGATTCTCTTGCCTCAGCCTCCCGAGTAGCTGGGACCACAGGTGCCTGTCACAACTCCCAGCTATCAGAGGTTAAATTTGATAGTTTTCTTTGATCTCTCTCCCTCTATTTGAATGACTACTTACAAATCAGCAAATTTCATGTAAAAAACAGATTTTTGACTTCTTTTGGAACACTGGAAGATCTGGCCATAGAAGACAACAGTCCTTCGGAGTCGGGCTTTCGATGGGGCGGGGGAGCACATGCCAGCCAGTTGTAATCCCAGTAACTCCAGAGTGACCCATATGCTCTGATATGTGGCCCCTCTGTCCTCGTTTATGGAATATCCCTGGCCCCCTGCAGGCATTTGAGTTTGACTTACAAGGCTAAAGGGAAATTCAGCTAGAAGTTTTGTTGGGGTATGAATTGCTTCTCAGAAGGGTTGTATAAGGTGTGGCTAGTGGCTCACAGATTGCTGATCATCTGGCTCAGTTGGAAGTGTTCTTTGATTGACGGTGGGAGTGAGAGCAAATAATATGAAGTGTGTATCAAGTTCCCTACTGCATCTGCGGGGAAACTCTTCCTAACAAAATGACAGTGCTTTTGAGACTCCTAAATCATCAGAGAGAGAGAGAGAACCCTCAGCTTAGCACCAGTAGATGAAAGTAGGAAGCTCGGCAACAGAGCCTCTCAATTAGACTACATACAGGTCTGACAATTAAAATTTGTGAACTTGGTCTACTTCATTGCTGAGTATCACTATGGTCACCTTTGAAGTACTCCCTTTGGGAAGCTACGCACCAATGTCAGTGCCTAGTCTACCTTTCAAAGCAATTTTTGAACTTTTCTCTTGGAATGGCCATCAAAGCTGTCATTGTATTAACTTTGATGTCCTCAGTATCATCAAATGTCTTCCTTTCAATGTTTCCTTTATCTTACCACAAATAAAAAAGTCACAGGAGGCCAGATCAGGTGAGTAGGGAGGATGTTCCAATGAGGTTATTTGTTTACTAGCTAAAAACTCCTTCATAGATAGTGCTGTGTGAACTGGTGCATTGTTGTGATGGAAGAGCCATGAGTTGTTGAAGATTTTCCTATTCTCTACCAATGTTTACTTGGTCTAATCTGCTTCTCTTAGTCAGCCAATGATTTTGACATATGATACAATGAAATGTTTTTTCTTTCCAGTTTTTGGCCAGGGCTCTGTTTGAACCCACCACCTCTGACATATGGGGCCAGTGCCCTACTCCTTTCAGCCACAGGCACCACCCTGATACAATGAATTTTTGCAATGTTTTTTGCCAGTTCTACTCATGACTGGCTTCTCTGATCTCTCTTCATTAGTGACACTTTCTCTCCTCTCAGAAAAAATTTAATCCATTTGTATACTGCTGTATTTTTCATGGCATTATCCCCACGTTAGTTAGTGGATTAACATGTCCCTGATTTCACTTCCACTCTTGCCAAATTTAACAAGAAATTTAATATTTATTCATGGCTCTAATTCAAGCTCCGACATTCTTGAATTGGCACATGAAATCACACAATCACAATAAAGAATGCCACTCAGCAAGACAGTGTCACATTTTGATACTAACACAGCTGTGATACACTGATATACCAAGGTTATAAAACCTTACAGAGTTGTTTGTATAGTACTGCCAACATAAGTGCACAGTGGCAAGTTCACGAACTTGTCAGACCTAATCTCATACATAGTATTGCATGAGTTCTGTGGTGCCTCCTGGCACATAGGACATTGAGCTGTTGATTGCTGGCTGCTGGGTGGTAAGTTGCTGGCCATAAAGGTGATGCTTATTTCAGGATGTGCTACATTCCTTCTTTTAGTCAGTCTCCTCTCCTTTTCTTCTTGGTTTCAACTGCTAGGTCCTGGGCTTAGAAGTTAGAGTCCTGACTCCAGCTGCCTTTCACTCGCGACTTGGGCTCTGCCTTATCTAGAAGCAACCAAGTTGAGTTGTAGAAAAATAATATGTGAAAACCAGCAGATAATTCCACCCTTCTTTCATCTCCTTGACAGACATGGCCTCTTTACAGTTGGATAGCTCTTTAATAGTTTCAAAGTGCTCCCCATCTTTCACCTCATTAGATACGCCTAATAGACCTGTGTGTTAGATAGAGCAGGCAGAACTTCAATTTAGGATGGAAAGTGAGTCACAGCGAGTGTGAGCGTTTCTTCCTTTCCTGCTCAGCAAGGCAGAGAAATAGCAGGGACTCAGCCCTAGATCTCCAGTGTTTTTCCTGCTTGATTCTCAACCTCTCTTTGGGGTATTAAGTACCTTGAATTCTTCAACTAGGACTGGTGGAAGTAGTGTTTTACAAACCGTGAGTTGAAATTCAGTGGTGAAATCAATAATGAGGGCCACTGGGTTTTACAAATACAGAATCGAATGGACCACATCAAAGTACATTGCATGTACAGAAGAGTAGTGTTTGGTCAAACTTTTGATATCAGTGTACTGCTGTTTTGGTTTCCCAGGCTCTGGCTGTATTTAGCTCTAGAATGGAGTCACATGCCTTTAGACTTGGAGTTTGGATGCTGGGAAGCCTGATCAGTTGCTTCCACCTGAACTTGAGGGAGATTAGATTTCCATGGCAGATTGTTGGGAAGTGTTGCTCTTGCACACCTGCTAATCCAAGGCAGCAATGTGTCTCACACATGACAGTGACAGTGTGTTTATAATGTTGGACTAAAAAAAAAACAAAAAACCTCACCAACAACAACAACACAAATCAAAACCACCAAGGATTCCTTAATAGATAGGCCGAAATCAAAATGGTCATAAGTAGCTATTAGGACAATGCTAACATATGATTTTTTTTTTCTGAGACAGTCTCACTCTGTCCTCCTGGGTAGAGAGCCATGACATTAACATAGCTCACAGTGACCTCACTCTCTTAGGCTCAAGCAATCCTCTCAGCCTCTTGAGTAGCTGGAACTATAGGCATCTAATGCAAAGCCTGGCTACTTTTCTATTTTTTAGTAGTGACAGGGTCTTTCTCTTGCTTAGGCTTGTCTTGAACTCCTGAGCTCAAGGAATCCATCTACCTCACCCTCCCGGAATGCTAGGGTTACAGGTGTAGCCACTGTAACATATGATTTTTTTTTTTTTAAGAGACAGAGTCTGACTGTCACCCTGGGTAGAGTACAGTGGCAATTATGCTCATGACATTAACATAGCTCACAGCAACCTCAAACTCCTGGTTTCAAGGGATCCTCCTGCCTCAGCCTCCTGAGTAGCTGGGATTACAGGTGCCCACCATGATTCCTGGCTAGTTTTTTTTTCTTTTTCTTTTTACTGGAGACAAGGTCTCACTCTTGCTCACACTGGTCTTGATCCCATGAGCTCAAGCAATCCACCATCTTGGCCTCCTAGAGCGCTAGGATTGCAATTGTGAGCTACTGTGCCCAGCCCTAATACACGATTTTTAAGAAAGAGTAACGTTTTTCACCTCTGCTCTGAGCATTGGACAAAGAAACACATGGGCTACATAGTTGCTTCTGGGGGGTCAGGGCAAATGTATGGATGGACCTGAAAAACTCAGGCACTGGAAGAAGGCAGGGACAGATATAATTCAAGGAGAAAATGGGACTTTCTGAGAAGTGTGTCTCATAACCAGGAGAGTCACTAAGGGACAGGGTCATGTAGAACAAGGCAGGACTCATACCATGCCCTCCACGGTATGAGTGACAGGCACTGCCCAGCAGGCTCGCAGGCAGATTCCATTAACTATCTGGACAAATGTTTACAAGTATGAAAAATTAAGTAGTCAATTTACCTCGGATCATTGAGAAAAACCAATAAATGAAAGCTAATCAATCAAAAAAGATGGTTAATAAATAATAAATATACTTTTGGCATGAAGTGCTCTTTCTAATTGATTGCCTGTTTGGCTAACTTTTGTGCGGATGTCCAGCGGGAGAATCACACACACATAAATCATACTTGGTCGAAGGGAGAATATTCTTTTAAAGGTATAGATAGCAGGTTCTGCCTGTGATTTTTAACTACATATAACAAAATTTTCTCCTGTTGAGCCATGTCTCTGAAATGGCAAGGGAAGTCAATGAGAAAATGGGATAATTTATGGACATTCATTTTACATAAACCTTTTCCAAATGATTACCTAAAAAAATAGTGACCAGGAAGGTGACAACCATGGTGGAATGATGGTCAGTTGCTTGTCTAAATAAAAGATAAGTAACAGTAGAGAAGAGATGTAAAATGACCTGGGACCTGTAAAGAAGTAGGGTTAGGGGTGGACAGATAGGAGCAGGCAGGAGAGAGGGAGAGACAGAGACAGAGAACCATGGTGGTGACCTTGACCTTCACTTTCGATCCTCTTGAAAAGTTTTCTCCCTGTAGCACTGCTCTCCCCTGGTTCAAACCCCGTGGCTCTCATTTTCTCATTCTTTTCACACAAGAGCAATATGGATGGACAGTACATGATCTTCAGCCAGATTTTTGTGACTGTCCTTGTGTCCTTTGCCCTTACTCAGACATTGATGTTGACCTGAATCCTTGGCAATTAAGCCCTTTGGTCACTTACATTGGGTTTATAATCCATATTTATTCTAAGAGGAGTTTATTCTTACCTGAGGTACTTCTAGTTTGAAAATTCTCATCAGCAACCCATACACCTATATATACCCCGAGACTAAAAGCCTAAAGGGGGAGACGGGGCAAGACCGGGAGAGAAACAGAGAGAGCTTTTCTCTCCCCACTTGAGTTCTCTCTCTCTACCAGGAGATTTAGTGTTTTCTGTAAATAAATTCTGTCTTACCACTGGAAAAAAAAAAAAAAAGAAAAAAAAAGAAAATGCCATGAAGGCTATGTTAAACAGTTTGATGAAAACACTTCAGATTGTATATGAAACCAGCACATTCTACCCCTTGATTGCACTAATGTACGCAGCTGTGATTTAATAAAAAAAAAATTAAAAAAAAAAAGAAAATTCTTATCAGCTCAGTTGCTCATTTATAACTGTAGAAAATAATTCTCAGGGGGGTTAGGTGACTTTCTTCCAGAAACACAGCTCTTTACAGAGGACATTTTTATGTTAATATACAAAATTATATGAAAATGAGCTCTGGGACCTCATTATTCTTCTGAGCACAGAATTTGGGAAGAGGTGGCAAAGCGAGCATGTGTTTGCCTACTCAAGCTCTGTTCCCCTCTGGTGGCAGTGGTGCCCAAAGGAAATGTCTTTCCTCCTGCATGTACTGACTTCTTGGGGCTGTCAATCAAAATATCCCACCCAGGGCGGCACCTGTGGCTCAAAGGAGTAAGGCGCTGGCCCCATATACTGGAGGTGGCGGGTTCAAACCCAGCCCCGGCCAAAAACTGCAAAAAAAAAATAAAAATCCCACCCAATCCTGAACAAAGGGGCACGTGACCCAGGCTGGGCAGTCAGACCCTCTCTGAGGACCCTGAGTCCTGAGGAGGAGGTGCAAGTGTTTGGGTTCCCTATTTATTTCAGCAGTGGGGTCATGATGAACTACCAGTCAGCACCTGGAGCTTGCTGGCCTTCTAGAGAGGGTCTGGTCTGCCCCTTCCTGGGCTAATGGTTGAGCTTTCCATGACATACAGAAAGCCATCCCTTTTCCTTCCAACACATTCTTATTTTGCTTAGGAGAGGCAGTTTTGCTTGTTTGCTTTAAATATCCTAACTGGTATAGTGGTTATCATAGGTAGTGGACTTTTTTTTTTTTTTTTTTGAGACAGAATCTCAAGCTGTCATCCCGGGTAGAGTGCTGTGGCGTCATAGCTCACAGCAACCTTAGACTCTTGGGCTTACGCCATTTTCATGCCTCAGCCTCCCAAGTAGCTGGGATTACAGGCGCTTGCCACAACACCTGACTTTTTTTCTTTTTTGTTGTTGTTGCAGTTGTCATTGTTGTTTTAGCTGGCCCTGTTGGGTTCGAACCCGCTAGCCCAGTGTATGTGGCCGGCGCCCTACCCACTGAGCTACAGATGCTGCCCAGTAGTGGACTTTTAAATTGAAATAGTCACTCCAGCAGGTTCCTTATAGCCTTTTTTTTTTTTTTTAATGTTTGGAACTGATATATTATATAATTTGTGGAATGTAGAAAATCATCAGAGATCTAGAGGTATGTTTTTTCATAACTTTTTGTATGATTTTGTCTGCCTAGACTGTATTTCACACAGCAACCAATATATGTTGGGATACTTGAAGAAAATAGTGATTTCTTTTTTTCTTTTTTAATTTTTTTTTTTTTTGTAAAGACAGAGTCTCACTTTGCTGCCCTTGGTAGAGTGCTCTGGCATTACAGCTCACAGCAACCTCCAACTCCTGGGCTTAGGCGATTCTCTTGCCTCAGCCTCCCGAGTAGCTGGGACTACAGACGCCCGACACAATGCCCGGCTATTTTTTTGTTGCAGTTTGGCCTGGGCTAGGTTTGAACCCACCACCCTTGGTATATGGGGCCAGCGTCCTACCCACTAAGCTATAGGCACCGCCCAGATAATGGTGATTTCTAAAACACCCCATATCAGGATAGCACAGGAGATGGGGTACATGGTCAGTTCTGTGAGAAATTCTGCCAGTCTATTCACTTACAACATGGAGACCTACTTCTCTGAAGTACATGAGTGTCTGTCTGGTTCATTATACTATAAAAGTCTAACAGTTGGCTTGGTGCCTGTGGCTCAACGGGTTAAGGCGCCAGCCACGTACACTTGAGCTGGTGGGTTCGAATCCAGCCCGGGCCACCAAACAGCAATGACGGCTGCAACCAAAAACATCCAGGCGTTGTGGCGGGCGCCTGTGGTCCCAGCTACTTGGGAGGCAGAGGCAGGAGACTCACTTGAGCCCAGGAATTGGAGGTTGCTGTGAGCTGTGATGCCACAGCACTTTATCCAAGGGTGACAGCTCGAGGCTCTGTCTCAAAAAAAAAAAAAAAAGTGTAACAGTTGTGTGGGAAATAAAACGATGAATGCGAAGACAGACTCCCACTTCATTAAAGCCTGGAAGGCAGTGCTTCTCTTTATTTTTTTGTTTTTTTTTGGTCCCACGTTCCTCCTACCCCAGCAGTTCCCTAGTTCAAACTATGTTATTTTCTTTTTTTTTTTTGAGACAGAGCCTCAAGCTGTCACCCTGGATAGAGTGCTGTGGCATCACAGCTCACAGCAACCTCCAACTCCTGGGCTCAAGCGAGTCTCCTGCCTCTGCCTCCCAAGTACCTGGGACCACAGGC
>CAUYON010174441.1:0-19502 GCA_963573935.1 Arctocebus calabarensis | reverse complement strand
AATCATGGGGTACAATGTGCTGGTTTTATATATGATTTGAAATGTTTTCATCAAACTGGTTAACATAGCCTTCATGGCATTTTCTTAGTTATTGTGTTAAGACATTTATATTCTACACCTAGTAAATTTCACATGTAGCCTAAGTATTCTTAAAATTCATTAATGAGTTAACTGGAATATCAAAGGGGACATGGGAACCCAGAATCAGAGAGTTTTGCCCTGGAAATATTATCACTAAAGCTGGAACTTATACTGACAAGCTTTGATTCTCCTGGACAGAATGTACACTGAGAGATAAAAACCACAGTCTCAACACCTGCTTCAATTTATTTTAAGAACCTTCTGATGTAAATCTTACAATACATACGGCTGTAATTTCTGTGAAAATGAGAATCAAGTCTAAAACACTTCAGATTTCCCCATCTCAAGGATGTTATGACACAAATTCCTCAATAAGACCAAGAGGTCTGGGAACAGTTTCCCTGAAAATTGTAATCAAAAGAAAACCCTGAGGTAGATTTGAAAGGGAAGATTACATAATGTTTTTAGTCCAAATGATGATTCTCTTAAATGTTTAAGATGAAAAATACCTCGTGTTGATGGAGTCACTTTCCTTAAATAATTTGAGAATAATTGTTGTGGGAAAATGAGAAGTTCATGCTCAAAAAAGAAAATTTATATACACAAACAAATATTTTACTATCATATCAAATAAGACCTAAAAGTGTAAGGTTGTCAAAAATCTCCAAATAGAGCCATAGATACAAGAACATATTGATAAAAATGCCAGTTTAAAAAATGTGTCTTGTTGACATTTCTTGTCAAAATTGTCTAAAATATGTTTGTAAACACAAAGAATCAAGACTAGCCATGATACTAGTAAAGAATAATAGAGTTGACCAACATTCTGTACTACAGGATTGGTCATAAGGGTATAATAATTAAGACATAATTTTATTAGAGCCAGAAGAGGAAAATATAGAAATAATACAGGAAAAACAGTTCAGAAATAGACACACATTGCTCGTATTGACATTTGATATGTAATTTGAGATTGGATCACAAATCAGTGAGTGAAGGACAGTGACCGGGAAGCTACAGGTTACAACAGATTTGTGAACTCAGACAAGCACAGTGGTGGCAGGGCCTACCTGCGACAAAGAAGACATGTTTTAGACAATACTCATGTGTATGGGCAAAAACTCAAGGACTGTACTTGTCACTAATTGCGTAACAGGTTATTTTAGTTTCTGTTCTGTGGAAAGTGTAAAGCATTCCAACAAAGGGTTTTAATGTAGACTCTTTTTTTTGCACCCATGCTCTTGATTGTTAAATGTAATAAATAGCCTGATTATAAAAAAAAAAAAAGTAATGCCGAATGATTGATTGTCCAAGGGAAAGAACTATACTATAATAGTGCAGGACACACATCGGGAGCCAGATACCTACATCCAAGTCTCAAGTATGCATTTTACACCTTTATAATTTAAACAGTTAGTTAACATTTGTGTTAACACCTGCATTTCTCTCCTGTATAAAGTGGGGTGATAATAGCTTGCTTCCTGTAAAGGTAATTCATATAAATTCTAAAATAAATAGCTCATATCTAGTAAGCAGGACATGTAATAATTATTATCTATTTCATAATTATCATCATCTCCGCCAATTACAGTCAGCATCATGATATATGTGAAAACAAATAAATTTATAATCTGCCTTATAAAATAAATACATTTTTCTAGGTTGAATAAACAGCTAAAGTCAAAATGTGAAATGTTAAAGGTATTTCATTTCCCTGTATGAGAAACACAGGTGTTTTTGTTGGACATAGAGACTTACGTAGTGTTGTCTGAGAGTTGACCAAAGCTTTGCTATTTCCCAGTTTTCATGTTTACATCAATGTTGCTGTTAAACTGATAGACAATTGTCTTAATGTATATTTGTAGAGTGAAACATGTTCTCCTTAAAAGATATCTCAAGAATGGAAAATATATATCCAATGTAATAGTCAGAGGTTATCTCTTGTATCTCCATAGTATCTACTATTTTTCCTTTTTCATTTCTGATTGGGGTTATTAGAGATTTTACTTTACTGTTTCTAGTTAATCTATCCAAAGGTTTATGAGTTTTATTTATGTTTTCAAAGAACAAACTGTTTGTTTCATTAACTTTCTGAATAATTCTTCTGTTTTTAGTGTCATTTGTTTCTGATTTAATTTTGATTATTTATTTTCTTTTGCTAGGCTTGGGATTGGATTGTTCTACCTTTTCCATTTCTCTAAAATGATTCATTAGATTGTTGCTGTGTTCTGTTTTTAGATGTAGGCATCTAATGCAACAGATTTCCCACTTAGGACTGTTTTTGCAGTGTCCTACAGGTTTTGGTAACTCGTAGCTTCATTGTTGTTATGTTTAAGGAGTTTAATGTTTTCTCTTTTTCTTTCTTCCTTGACCCAACTGTCATTCAGCATAAGGTGTTTAGTTCCCTTGCTATTGTGTGGGAATTAAAATGTTTTTTTGGAGTTGAGTTTCACCTTTATTATCCTGTGTTCTGAAAAGATACAAAGTATAATTTCAATTCTTTTAATTTTGTTGATGTTTTATTTGTGTCCTAGGATATGATCTATTTTGGAGATGCTCCATAGGTTGATGAGAACATATATTCCTTAGCTTTGAGATGGAGTGTTCTGTACATATCTATTAAGCCCATTTGATCTAGGGTTGCACTAAGCATTTGTTCCAGGGTTATTTCTATTTAGAGGATCTGTCCAGTTCTGTTAGAGGAATGTTAAAGTCCCCAGATATTATAGTGTTATTGGATATCAGATTGATCAGACCAATTAAAGTCTGTTTCATATACCTGGGAGCATTTAAGTTTAGTGCATAAATATTTGGGATTTAAATGTCCTCTTTTTGTATGAATGGACTTGAAACACATTCTTCTTAGCAAAGTATCACAAGTATGGAGAAGTAAGAATCTGATGTACTCAATACTAATATGAAATGTGTAGATGATTTAATACATGCTTGTGTAAGAGAAAAACTCAATTCAAATTGGGGGGAGGGGGAGAAAGCATGGGGGTGACGGGAGAAGGGAGGAGAACTGGTGTGTTCCCATTAGTAGGCACAATGTAAGTGTATGTATGTGGCACACCTTTTGGGGGCAGAACACTACCATGAGAGGGAATCTACTTAACAAATACAAACATCGTAACCTAATTTTGTACCCTTACATTAACTTGAAATTAAAAATAAATCAAAAATAAATAAAATAAAACTAAAATGAAAAATCCAGTGTACTCGATGCTAATGTGAAACCCCTATATAAACAATTACATGCCCACACAAATGCTAAAAAACAAACATAGTCTAGCAAGGAAGAAAGGAGGGAAAGGAAATGGAAGTGGAGGGGATGCAGGGCCATTGGTGGAATCTCACCTAATGTACAAATGTGAGAGTGTTCAGTACACCCACAGGTGAAGGGCTCAACTAGAAACTGAGCTTTACCTTAGAAGTAACCTAACAATGTGCACCCTCATATTAATTTGAAACAAATAAATAAATATGTAAATTTATTTTATTTTAAAGACTTTTTTATTATTTAAAGATTATTTTATTTTAAGATTTTAAAAAAATCTACTTATCTTTTCTTCTCAGCTTGCCTAAATTCTCATGCTTCAAGGAGCCAATATTGCATTTCATTGTACATGAAAATGTTCTCATTCGTCCAAATTTAGTGTTTATAATACTTATATAGTACTCATCATTTTCTTCATATAGAACTGTAAAATGTCTTCGTATTTAAGAATCCTGGGTTTATAGAAGGACATATTTAAGTTAGAGAACTTGTAGTTCCTAAGTGAAATAGTCAGTAAATAACCAATGTAAATTTCATGGATTTTTTTTTCTTTCATAATTTCTCTCAATAATTTTACATGCCTTATGAGATTTTTATTGGGATTAACTTTAGTATAAATGATATATACCTATGTTTGTTATGGAAAATAGCTGCAAAATTCAAGGTCAATCTCCCACTTCCTGTGTATGGTTCTTTGAAAGCGTTAGTCACTAAAGACAATTTCTTCTGCCCTTACTTTCATGTTTAGTGTTACCCGAAGATGTCCAGTTTTAGGGTTATTGAGGAAGGAATGATTTCCTCTTTATTGTTTACACATAATTAAAATGATATTTGAAAAGGAAAGAATCCACAGCATAATAGAATTTTGCTTTTATGTATGACATATATTACAGCTAATGATACTGACTAGTTTAGGGTGTTGTCACTAGATACCATTGCACTAAATAACATCTCTTCCTATTGTTATATTGTTTAATTGTTTTGAACTCCTGATATTCTTGAATTTTGTCTTTTCAGAAATGAACCCTCCATAAGAGCTTCTTTTAAAAATTAGTGTTAAGCTGATCACGGACATTCTGAATATATTTAGTTGCACAAGAGAAAGTAAAAACGAATCATCACCAGTTTGCTATTGCAGAATGCTTGCTCTGTCATTCTCTTTTTCTGGAGTGGTGGCAACCTAATTTTATCTGTATTATGCCATAAAATAGTGAAACGTATAATCTTTGTTTGCCATTATTTGATAGATGATACATTCCTCTTGTCTAAGGAAACTCCAGCTCTTTATGGTAATTTCCTTAACAGTCATTTTGTATTTTCTTTTATTGGAATTTGCCCAATGTTTTTTTAAAAGACTTTGCTTTAGGTGAATATTTATTTTTATGAATCCATTTAAAATGTTAAGATAGAGCCAATACAATCCACATAAACTTACTGAACAGCAAAATTAGAAGAGATATTCATATGTCATCCAGAATACTAAACTTTGCCACTAATGGATTGCTGGCTTGTTTCAACATTTCTAAACAAGAGTAGCTGCTTCCCGACTTTTGACCGTAGGCATCTTCAGAAAATGTTCTTTTATGCTCAAACGAGGAATTTCTTCTTAAAATTTCCACTTTAGCAAATTTATCCTTCATTTTGGAGCCACCAAAAATAAGCCTTTTAATTACTTTCTTTATTAGAGAAACTGAAAGAATACAATTAAAGTGGCAACAGTTTATCAATACAAATTCATTTACACCTTTAAAGGTGTTTTGTACAAATTTTATGATTTGATTTTCACAAAAAATGTTTCAGGCAGAGTTTCATACCAACTTTGCTCAAGAAAAATATCAGGGCACAATTTCTCAGATTAAAATTTTACTCTCATGACCTTTACATGACTTCTTTCAGAAAAATTGCAGGTTGTTCCCAAAATGATAATTTCAATTCTTTCTTAATATTCTGATTCATATCCACTAGTCATGATGTATTTGTCTTTATTTTTCTAAATTCTATTTTTAAATCATTGTACAAAAGAAAGGAAGAAAGAGTATTCAAATGTAATCTCTCTAAGATTTGTGTCCTAAATTGTGAATAAAGATCTCCTTTGTTACCATCTGTAATTATCGACAGAGGTATTATATAACTTAGAAACTTAAATTTCTCCAAATCTGTATTAAAATATTTTGATGCACTTATGACTTCGGTCTTTTGATAGACTTACTAACTATATACATTAAGCATAGTGTGATATAAAAACAAATCTCTATTCCTAAAATTATCATCCTTGAATCTTAGCATCAAATAGCAGAAAATACATTTTAATGATTCCTTATAGTCATTAAAGACTAACATGCACCATTGTAGCAGCCCGTATAGCCTATGGCTAGGAGGAATGAGAGTTATGAGAAATACCTGGATAGCTCAATAATGGAACCCCTGGGTGGAAAGGGCATGGAGAGGGATTTAGCTCTCCTAACAAGCACGAGAGCTCGGGAGATGAGAGCAGTGGTGAATTGGCAGTTTCTACACCTGTGGTGTTGACAGGCACGCATTCAACCTTATATTAGGCTGGAGGAGAGGGCAGTCAAGGAGCATGCACATTCTATCATGGACCCGCTTACTCTGACTCTGTCTCCTCTCCTGCCTGCATGAACACTGGCAGGACATCTCTCTGCTGAAGATCGCTAAGCTTTACTAAAGACCAAGATCTATTTATTCTAAGAAGACTGCTTTGCTCTCTTTAAGACTCCTTCTCTCTCTCCTGCTAAGTTAGATAGCCCTCAGGCACCTAAGAGAAATTGTTCCTGAGCAAGGTAGCTTAGCCTATCGCGTTGGGAACCTACTTAAGCCAATCCCAAGACCTGGCCAGTCCCGAGCCTTGACAAGTGGTGGGAGCGGTGGCTGTGACACGTCATAATGTTTTCAAGTAAGTTTTCTATGTAAGTTGAAATGTAATTAAAATTCTGTCTCATACTATAATACGTAACGATATTTTCTCAGTTCTATTTTATATTAGAATAGCATTTTTGGACCACAGGTCCATTCACATGGCCTGTACCACTATCCATTGATTCTCATGTCTAAGCAGCATCTTAATCTAATCAGTGGATTATTTATGTACTTACTATCATATAAGTATTTATTGCCAACAATAATTAGCAAATATTGACTGGCTTAAATCTTTGTATGCTATCTATATTAACTCATGTAAAATCTATGACCACTTGATGTGAATACATGCTACTCTTATTCTTTTATAGATGATGGTGCAGCCACAAAGAGGGTGAGTGATATAATCAAAGGGACAACATTCGTTACTATGGAGCCTGGGCTGGAGGCCCATGAATTTGGTTCTGCGTCCATGGTGTTAATCGCTGTTTCTCACGTAAGGCTTCATTATTTTAAATATCCCCTATAGTTTCAAATGCAGTATATATTAATTTACATTAGCTTTAGAGCTTATGGCACTTAGTGAATGATTATACCATGGTCAATGACATACACACAAGCACACACACGATCGTTCCTAGAAAATATTTTTGGAGTCCAGTACTATCTCAGATTTCTCACCTTTAGGAAACAAATGACGGCATGTCAGATGGCTTGGCAGCTGGTGCTGAGAGAGACCTGAGAGACCGGAGTGTGTATGCATTATGTACATGAGTGTGTATATATGTGTATGAGTATATATATATATATAAAATAAACACACATTTATAGCCATATATGTATATATATGTAGTGATTGATATATATAT
The DNA here is from genome assembly GCA_963573935.1 of Arctocebus calabarensis. Lineage (NCBI taxonomy): Eukaryota > Metazoa > Chordata > Mammalia > Primates > Lorisidae > Arctocebus > Arctocebus calabarensis. The sequence goes on along the minus strand of CAUYON010174441.1, from coordinate 12,398 downwards.
GTATGTTATATATATATATATATATGACTACATATCACTTACAGTTATCACTTTTTGATTCTCTTTTTTTTTTTTTTTTTTGTAGAGGCAGAGTCTCACTTTATCGCCCTCTGTAGAGTACTGTAGTGTCACAGCTCACAACAACCTCCAACTCCTGGGCTTAGGCGATTCTCTTACCTAAGCCTCCTGAGTAAGCGGGACTACAGGTGCCCGCCAAAACACCCAGCTATTTTTTTGTTTTGCGGTTCAGCCAAGGCTGGGTTTGAACCTGCCACCTTCGATTCGGCATATGGGGTCAGCGCCCTACTTGATGAGCCACAGGCACCTCCCTTGATTCTCTTTTAAGAATTTCTGAAAATTGACATTTTTAAAACTTCTTATTCAACAATTTGTTACTCAGTAGGCTCAAGATGTATCCTCAAAGTATGATCTGAACACCCACAGCAACATCCCCTGGAAACTCTAAAGAAACACAGCATCTCAGATTTCACCCCAGATCTATTAAATCTAAATTCTTACTTTACAAAGATCCTAGATCATTCACATGCACATTAACATTTAATAAGCACCAGTTTAAAGTTGTCTGAAGGACTCTATGGTTACCTTCTTCTGTGCGGTGCAGTTTGCTAGCCACTAGTCACATGTGGCATTAATATTTAAATGTGCATTATATAAAATGACATTGAAACTCAGTGCTTCAGTAATGCTTGCACATGCTCCTTGTACTCAGGTGGAGAATAGATACTATGTTAGATATCTGTGAGATAAAATGTTTCCAGCATTGTTCTAATCTTTGATCCACTCTAGATTAAATAACACCACTTTCTTTTGTTTTGCAAAGAGTTAAGAAGTAAATATGTCAGGCTCACTGGTCTATGTGTAGTCGTAGGTTTTACTCTTCCTCCGTGACCCCAACTTTTCTTCTCTTTCTCTTCATTCTTCTCTTCCTCCCCCATTTCTTCTTTCATGTAAAAATGTAAAGCCATTTTTAGCTAACAAGTACAAAAGCAGCCCAAGTGCTAGATTTGGTCTGCAGGCCATGGTGTGTACATGTCCACTCTAGGTAAATAACTGCGTGTTGGCCTCAAAAATGCCTAAATGAAAAAGACATACAACTTCTATATTTTACACTTATTTAGGTATTTCTTGATCTTAACCTGATTTGTTTTCTATGAAAATGTTTCTGAGACAGAACGGAAGTATCCTGAGTTTTACTCAGTGCTAAGGTAGCCTGCAATCAAACAAAGCTACACCAAGAGTGGACAGCAGAATATCACTCTACATTGACTAAACTTGACCGTCTGCAACTGTGTGTACAGCATAACAATTTCAGGGCACAGTAATGGTGATAATAGTCCATTTTTTTCCTGACCCTTCCATAGAAAGAGCTGGACCTCTATGAAGGATTTAATAATTGTTTCTCTAAGAAACTTGCAATATTTCAGTGGGACTTTTAACACAAAAAATATACCATTCCATTCCCCTTATTTACCACCTATGTGCACGGAACTTCTGTTTCCTTCTGTAATCATAACCTGAAGCTTAAAATAGCCATTTCACACTGAACCCTTTTTGAGGTTTTGCTAAATTATAATATTCCCCAGGCAAAGGAACAGAATGTCTTAACTTATATTTTGTGTAAGTTTTAAAGTGAATTTAACCTCAAACTGCCTCAGAAAATCTATACATATACAAATACAAGTATTTTTCTCCCATGGGCAAACACCTGGCTATAATCAGAATTCATCTTATCCCAAACTAAAGTGCCTCTTACTGAGTATGGGTTTTAAAGTCTAGTCTAATCTCCCATTTGAATGAGTTTTCTTCTAGGAGAGGCCTCTGATTCTCTGTAGAAAGACTTCTTTTCAGCCTATATAGTTTATTTTCCAGTGTTAGTAAATGTGCATGGCCCCAAGCGTTGATAACAGCCCAAACTTACATAGTATCCCTGCAACATATATAGTATAAATGTAATAAAAATTATTTCCAAATTGTATTTTGAATTCTCTAAACTCACTCAAATGAAAGCAAAAGCAATTAAGCAAGATATTTGTAATCATTAAGTTAAACATCCCGTTACTTTATAATAATTATAAAATGCACTAAAGGTCACATATAAAGTCATAAAACCATTTCATTTTAACATTGAGTGGACAATCTTTCACAATAATGAAAAAAAGGATAATATTTTAATAGCAAAATTATGACTTTCTACTTTATTTTAGTTGAACATCTCAACCTGGCTTATAAGTTTAACCTATCTCTGTATTTAATACTGGCCATTACATTTATTCATAAAGTCTTTTATTGTATGTAGGAAGAAAAAAAACCTCTTCTATCTCAAACACATTAAATTATTTGTCTGATTATGTAAATTGTAAATGTTTTAATAATAGAGTTACTTGAAATACATAATGGTACTGACAGCTAATTATATTGTAAATTGCATTAGAGCATGTTTGCTATTTTAATTTTACTCCTCAGCGAGGAGGTGTGAAATTTGTAGCTAAGTATAATTGCTTTAATAAATGTGCCATATCTTGCATATATTTTCAAGTTCCTATTCATTAAAAGAATTGTAACCACACTCCAAAAAAAAAAACCTTGATTTTTCCATGTGAAAAGATAATTAAATTTTAATGTTGTATCATTCAAATGGAAAGGACTTGACCTTAAAATTATATTGATATATTTACCAAAAACACTAAGCTCTACTTTCATGTTGAATCTGGTTTTTCTCTAAAATTTTTATTAATTATTAATAAGTCCTCATTAAAGGCATTATATGGAAAATAATATTATATAAATGTATAAATATAAATATAACTCTTTGGCCAGGGAACATAGAAAAGAATTAGATTATACCTGAAGACTGTATAGGTACAAACCACTCAAGGAAGAGAGAAAAACAGAGAAAATTTATTTTAAACAAATTCCTTGTTCAGTTCCTGTCAAGACTTCATGATTTGGCAATAAATTAGGTCTATAATCCCTCATTAACTGATGCAACATTTACGCTACATAACTCAGAAGGTTAGAAGAAAATGTTCAACAAGTTGATGATAAAGATAAATACAAAGAATCTAAGACAGACAAAATATTGTGCATGACACATTATTTAAGTATTATTTTTGTTTTCTTTTCTCTACATTTCAATAACTCTACTTAAGATATCCCTATTAATTATTTTGCATTAAGAACACAAAACCAAGAAACAACTGTGAAAGCCTTGTTACAAATCTTGATATCTCCAAGTTGTCAGGTAATAGATGTAAACTGTATTACATGTATGTAAAGAAAAGCATTAATGTTGCAGGCCTGAAACATTTATTCTGATAAAGTTCTGCTTGTCAAGTTGGCCATTAGATGGTGACTAGGAACTTGGTGGGAAAAGAGTTCCTTACACTAATATACAACATTCCTCTGTGTCATCACTGGCTTACTGTGCTGAAACCGTGGTTTATGTGAAATATTTCCTTTCATTCTAGAATGCTACAATTTTGATATGTGCTAACCAGGGTGCAATATAGCATTTGATTACATATTCTATTGTACTTTATTTTATTTCATTTATTTCACAAAAGAAGTTCGTGTTTGCTAGGAAAAGTTCTTGTAGTATTTGAGTTCTTCACTCAGGAGGTGTGCTATATACCACTACACTTTACTTTTATGGTGGGAGTTTACTGAGCCCCTTGCCCCACCTTCCCCTTATATGGGCCTATAATTGTTCATCTACTAGTTTCAAATTAGTATTGAGTATATGGGATGCTAATTTTTCCATTCTTGATATACTTTACCAAGGAGAATGTTCTAGCAGCTCAATTCATAATCACAAGGACATGGAAACACCCCAAATGCCCATGAACCCATGAATGTATTGATAAACTTCAGTATATGTACACTATGTAATACTATTGAGCCATTAAAAGAGATGGAGAGTTTACATTTTTTGTATATACCTGGATAGAGTTGAAGGACTCCATATATTAATGATTGACCTCATTCAGTTTTACGCATTTCTTTCCTTCTGACCCACTTGCCCCACCTTAGGCAAGATAATTAGAAAGCAAGAACATTCCCTCTTCTTTAACTCTGGCCAACCCTCACCCTCGCTCCCACCTTAACCGCCATTAAATTTTAAGACAGTCTTCTTTACAGGACCTGCTAGGGCTCCACCCGCTCCATTCTCCAGCTAGTCTCATTATGGGAGTGTAAACCTCTTTATGCTTTTAGGGGGGTGTGTGTGTGGCATTTTCAGCCTTGACAGCCAAACCAAATTTTGTGTGCTATTCTGTCCTCACTGATTGACCACTAGATAGAATGCTTGCAATGCTAAGCCCCGTGGAAATCATGGATACTGATTCTCCAGTGAGCTTTCCTTATAGACAATGCTTTACATATGTTGTCACAACCTTTTATTGAGAAAATTAAATGTGACTGTTCTGTGAGCCGATTCTTCAAGGCATACACATGGTTTCCTCAGACTTTGCCCTGTGCACTACCCTCTGCTGATTTTGATTTGTATAATTTTGCTATAATAAGCCACAATCTTGAGTATAACAACTTATGAATCATTAAACAACTAGTGAATCATTAAACCTGGTGTGGTCTTAGGGACTGCCCCAGAATACATTATATTATTGCAGTGATAATATAACTCATAATAAATGCAGAAATAAACTCATAATCATGTTCATCTTTTCCTATTTGCCTAGAGCTCGATGGTCCAACTGATTGTGTTACTACGTCTTCAACATCTGTAGAGAATTTCGCAATCAAGAACAAATAGTGGTTTACGACACAGTCTTTTCTGGGTAAGATTTTAAATTATAATTGTGAGAAATAACAATATGCATTTGTCGTACCATTATAAATAAACAGTGTTAAATATATTTTCTAATAAAGGTAAAAACTAAAGAAGTAGATAAATATTTAGAGAAATACTGTGGTAGTCTTGGGGAAACAAATCTCAAATTAAAAGTATGTACATTTTGTAAGGCGTTCAAATACAATAATGATTGTATTTATCAACAGAATTACAAATTTTCTATTTTTATAATTTAGAAAATTAAATTCATAATCAAACTGATTCTGATGAAAGTATGGCCTCATTTCAACTTGAAATGCTGCTGTCAGTGTGAAAGCAATTCATGTTTATGGTAACCAAGTATATTGTAGGGAAAAACCTACTAAGAAACTGATAGTCGCTTCCATATTCTTATTATCCAGAGATAACCTTACTATGACTTCAGTGTATGCACTCTGCTGTGGGTGCCTCCCTGTGTTTTCTTATTTTCTCCATGTAGAAATTCTATAATTAGTAAAGATTTTGAAATACTTTTCACTTAAAGCATTTTATAAACATTTTACTGTTTTTGATTTTGTTGTAAAAATAGTTATCTAACATTATGGTTTTACTCTTAGCATTTTCTATAAGTCTAGAAGTCTGCACAGGCCTTTGAAAGGCAGAGGATATCAGGAACAACTTTAGCTTATTAATTTGATAATTTTGCTAAAGTGGTAATTTTAAAAAAAAGTATACCAAAACAAATAAAGAAAGCAAATCTGATGTTTATTAAATACATAAAATTAATTTTTAAGTAACCTGCAGAAGTATATTTATATAGCTTTATCCCATTCTTCCAAATATTTAAAAGGGAATAATGCCAATTTTACACGGATCTATTCAGATAATACAAAAAGAGGGAATATGTAACAATTATTTTATGATGCCATAGTACTGCTGAGACCTACATCCAGTAAATATATTCCAAGAAAAGAAAAATCCTGAAACATCAATCTTACAAAGATATATTTAATAATTATCAATAAAATATTAGCAAAAGTAATCAAGCAATACAGAAAGGGATAAATTCATACAACGAAGTACATTGATTTATAAAATATAAGAGTAATTTAGCATCCACAAACATTCAATATAATACATATATTTCATAGAAATCACAGGTTATATAATTTTAAGAGTTATGGAAAATTCACATGATAACTAATCCAGTCATAATATTATCACTTAGTAAACTATAAAAGGGTTTAATTTTTTCTTCAAATACTGAGTAATGCTTCAGTAGATTGACAGTACTAAAATGGAAGAACAAAGATAATCTGGCTCTGGTCTCATTCACAGAAAACCAGAAATACATACCCAGCATCAAGGTTATCACCAGAAATATCGCATTTATCCCCCAAATAGGCCCTACTATCATTTATCACTAAATAAGTAAAATTAAAAAGAAAATACTTCAAAACCTACAATAAAAATACAAAGATGAGAAGTAGTGAAATACAAAAATGTTAAGTCTGAATTCTGAAGGTGACAAGGATGCCTGATAGTGTTAAGTAATGTAATACATTCTGCAGGACTGGGCCACACCCGAAAAAAGGCAAAAATAAATAAATAAATAAAATAAAGCTGCCAAACCACTCGTAACTAGTACAATATAAGACAAGGCAATGCAACACCACAAGAATATTTTAAAAATAAATAGTGTATGTTTTTAAAAGGAGGCAGTAATTGATATTATTTACAATTGTCACCATGTTCCCATCAGCAGAATGGCTAACATAAAAAAGACAAAATGAAATGTTAGGGTGCTCTCAAACTGCTTATAACATAATCATCTTTGCTGGGAATGAAAACTGGTAAAATACATTTGAAAAAGTAAGAAAATGAAAAAAATTATTAATAAGCAGTTTGATCTCCAATAACAGCATTGTGTTTGTGTATTTACAAGAAGAGATGTATGCTGTTTATTGTGATTGTGATCAAAAACTGGAATTAGCCAAATGTTTATTTTCAGAATAGAGTTCTGTTATATTATAGAATAGAATGTTATTAACAATCAGAGTGAACAAACTTTAACTACATAAAACAATATGGAAGCATCTCCTGAGCAAAATGTTGATAGAGGAGCCAGAAGCAAAACTACGTCGTATATAAATCTAGTCAAGATAGGAAAAGCTCGGGTTTGGTGCTAGAAGTCAAGAGAGGGCTTCTGTTGTGATAGGTGGAGTTAGTGACAGGTAAGAGGCACAAATAGGGCTTCAAGGTTGCTGATAATTTTCGGATTCTTTAGTGATTGAAGTTTAAATAATTTCTTTTCAAATGATATTTTTTTCTTTTTTTAAACTGGTGTTTTTTAATAAAATTATTATCAGTATATTATCAAAATGTTACCCAAATGTATACACTTTATAGCCTTGTAAATATTTATTAAAAATAAAAAATTGAGGCCTATACATTTCTAATTTGATAAGGGAGATTTCATTAGTTAAATAGTCGGGTTTGAAATGTCTCTTTTGTTTGTAATGCTAGAATTTTTTGGTTGCCAGATACTGTTTCATAGTAGGATTCAGAATATATGAGAGAACCACCAGAGAACAACTGTGAAAGGGTAGGCGAGGAAGGTTTGGGAGAGGAACATATATAAAGGTTCATTTAAAAGAAGCATGAAATTAAGAGGATGAGACTCTGAACTTTATCTTTAGACACCACCTCATAAACTCTGGAAAGTTCCATGTTTTGTGATATACATCATTTTAAAGACTACTACACTGTTTTTCTTTCATGTGGTCATTGTTTGTATGTTCAACTGTAAGAACATTGTATAGCAGGCTTAGATGTAAGGCACTATTGCATAAAAGAAGGCGATTCAAACTGTTGAGGGCTGTGGGGAGAGTTAGAATAGATGACAGTGTGAATTTTGCGGACAAATGGAGATTCAAGTACAATATAAGTGACTTCCCTGGGATCACCTATGTGCTACTTAACCATTCTATCATTACAAGTGGATAGAGAAAGGATATTGAGAGGGAAAGACATAATTTACTAATTATTTAGGAAATATATGAAATAATTTCCCATGGGTTTTATTCAAAAGAAAATTATGATTTAATTTGGCCATATCATCCCACTTTATGCAAAGTTGGGAGAATATAATTAAAATGGCAAACATGCTTATTTTCTTTTTACTATCACAAATTACTTGCATTTTAATTTAGAAATAACTTTTAATTCCAGACAATTCTATTATTATTTCTTATATTGCATTTTAACATATTACTGATATTGAGAGAAGAATCATAAAATATACATACAGCACAAAGTGGTTGTTATTCTAAATGGGCTTCAACAAAATCCATTAACTTTTCATTCTGTAACAATATACTTTTCTACTGGTATATGATTATTCCAAAATTTTTTTCAGATGTAAGAAAATATTTTATCTGCTATAATGAATCATGTTTCTATTGAATCAGACACTTTGGTTTCGTTGAATAAATTTTATTTGAAGCCTGTGAATCTGAAAGCCTGGATATGTTTACTGACACTGGGACAACTCTCCACACTTTTTTCTCATGTCATCATTATTATCTCATAATATCCCTTTGATGATTTTGAATATTATCATAAATTTTAATTCTTGTTAACCTATCATTGTGGACCGAATGTTTGTGTTTTACCAAAACTCATATGTTGAAATCATAACACTCAATGTAATAGTGTCCAGAGATGGGGCATTTGAGAGGTGATTAGTTTATGAGGATGGGGCCTTCATCAATGGGATTAGCACATTTTTGCCCTGTTTCTATCATGTTATGACACAGGAAGAAGACAGCCATTGAAAACCAGGAAGAGAGTCCTCACCAGATATAGAATCTACAAGCCTGGTAATTTTTGACTTCTCAGCTTCCAGAAATAAATATTCATCATTTAAGCCACCCTATCTGTGATATTCTGCTATAACATCTTGGAAGAACTGACACATCTATCTCACCTCCAAACAATTTTGAATTAATTTAACAGACAAGGAATTAAGTAATACTGATTAAAAAATAACGTAATCCCTTAGCTCAGTATTTCATAGCATAGAGGCTGTGCATATAAAGATTATTAAAATTTTTTTCAATGATACCTTTCAAGATTTAAAATCCTAAAATACCTGCATAGAAAATTTGGATATGGGATGTTTTCCACTCACATTGGTTCTCTTGTTGTCTTTTGGTGTGTTTTCCTTTATAGTCTCAAAACTATTCCATGTCTCTATCCTGGTCAACCAACATTACTTTAAAGTAATTACCACTTTTCCCTTCCCCAGGCATGGATGTTCCTATAATATCCATTCCCTATAACATAGAGAGATAAGCCTTAAAATAAAGAAATGGAAACTTTCCTCTTCGTTTTGGATATAAACTGGCAAAGATACAATCATACTCTGCTATGAAGATGAAAAAGAACTGAAACCAATTGCTTAAGCATGAGCAATGTTCCCTAACTTGGAAAATTTATTTTCTATCTTATGTCTGGACAGATACTAACATTTACATCTTTTGATTGTTTCACTCTCCTGCAGGGCTCTTCTTATCTCTTTACTTTTTCTTTCTTGTTTTCAGACATGCCTTATCCATGAGGGAGAAAACAATTATGTCTAATGTCCAGTGATCTACTAGACCATCCATTCCATTCGTTAAGAAATTCTCATTCCTTTACTACTATTGTTATTTGCTAAGCAGCAGATGTCAAATACTGTATAGCTGAGTCTGCTCAGCAGCCCAAATAAACCATTTTTAAAATTAAGTTTATATTGAGCTTTAGCTTACAAAAATAGCTTACATGAAGTTATATTGAAAATCAAAAATCTGCTTGTGAAATGACTTCAAAGGTAGGCTAGTATGAATTCAGCATTTTTCCATATCACTTATTATAGACTTAAATGTCTATATTATACAGGTCCATTCCCTATCTTCTGCTGTTAAGTAGATACTAGCATGAAAATTTCTATCTTGTAGAAAAGACAGTAGCTAAGTTCAGCATTTTATTGCCCTGTAAGATATTTCCTTGTTTTGTAGCTAATTTAGAGACATTATTTTAACATCCTTTATTACTAATTTGGTAAAAGTGACTGTCAATGACCAGTATTCATAAATGCTTGCTGAATCAGTTTTCCCATTTTACTAGTTTTCTCATTAATGAGTTAATAAATCTTTGGCATCTTTTCATGTTATTTATACTTATACAAGAGTCATGCTAATAAATTTTTAAAAAAAATATTTTGATAGTATAAAATGTAGTCCTCTCTTTTAGCTATTTTCTATGTTGTATTACTGAGTTAAATTTTATGTATTTGGTGGTCAGAATTAAAGTTGTTGAATCAAAAAGCCTAGTGCAAGTATTAAAATGTTTAACTTTCTATGATTGACCAAAAAATTAAAAAACTCAAAAAGAACTTTTTAGAATAAGCTTTGATTCCCATATGATTTTACAGCTTTCAAAAATAGTGCAAATTAATGTTGAATTTTTTAAAACTCTTCACTTTGATCTCTAAACAGTATAGCTGTAGCCTTACCACAGTTCAATAATCATTTTAAGAGGCAGATTTGTTCACTCATTCATGTGTCTTTATTTCGTTTGAAAGTCTATAAACCCTTAACTCATTTTATCTCATCCCTTTGGCTTGCTTCTTATACACTCTAATTGAATTACTTCTGATTTCCTCTGTCCTGTGTTAGTTTGCCTGGAGAATCTGTAGTCAAGTATGTCTGCCCTCTTTCTATTCCTAAAATTCCATTTAGTTTATAAGAAGGAATTAAGTATGATCTTCTCTTATCTATCAGCAGCCAAAATATTCTCCATCACATTTCTTATTGAAATTACTCACCTACATTCAAGTCAAAGTCAGAAATAAATGAAAATTTAAATATTTTGTGTCATTTACAAAGTACAGTAAGCAAAGTATATTTCCTAAAGCATACTCTGTTGAAAAAGTATACACATATCAGGGACTATATATGCAAAGTTTACTTGGATTGAGAGATCGCTGTCAGGAAATGATGTCATTTGCACTGTGAAGTATTCATTCTTTCAAAGTTAAAGTAATGTATCTGAGATGACACGGAACAACCTGGAGGATGTTATGTTAAGTGAAATCAGGCAGGCACAGAAATACAAAGCATATTCATATTCCTGTGTGGAATCTAAAAAAGTCGATCTCATAGAAGTAGAGAGTAAAATGGTGGTTATCAGAGGCTGAGGTGGTTAGAGGGGAAAGCTGGTTGTGGAGATGTTGATTAGAGCATCCACAACCAGAGTGAGGTAGGAGGAGGAAATTAAAGAAATCTATTGTACAGCATGGTGACCATAATTAATGGTTTTCTTCAAAAATGCTAAGAGAATGGATATTAAGTGATTTCACCACAAATTTTATATTTAATTCTTCAAAATTGCAGTTAGCTGAATCCATCATAACTCTTAAAATAACATATGTGTTTTAATCTCATATAGTCATGTCTTTAGAATTTACCTTGTTCCATGCTTTATTGTCTTCTTTACCCATTTTGGGTGGATGCTGCCACCACAAAACAACTTTATTTTTGAAAATGAAATCTACATTTTTGCTACATGTCAAGTTCAGTTTAGAAAGAAGACAATGTAATGAATTTTCATGGTATTATCTAATCCATTTCGAAGAGAGATAATGCCATAAATCCCTCTAATCCCAGTTTACATATCTTAAAACTTTATTTGATGTCAGTTTACAAGGGCTGCCCTAACAAAATACCACAGACTATGTGGCTTAAACTTCAAAATATATATTTTCTCATTTTTTTTCTCACCCAAGGCCTCTGTCTTTTGCTGCCAATGGCCAGCTTTTCTCTTGTCGTCACATGATCTTTCTCCTGTGCACTCAAATTCTTGGCATCTCCTCTTTTTTAAAAGACGCCAGCCTTATTAGATGAGAGTGTCATACAAAAGGGCTAATTTTAATTCCATTGACTCTTTACAGGTCTACTAAAGTTTAGATCATTAACATATGAGTCTTAGGAGTGCAAAATTAATGAATTTCAGAACATAAGGATATTTAAAGTTCTAACTACTGAATTGATTTCACACTTTCTACCCCGCTTCACATTATGTCTCTTACTTTAAGTCAAAAACTACAAATGATTAAATATTTTAAGAAAGGCATATTGAAAGCCAAGTTGTGAATGCAAAGGAAATTTTCTTGGATAAAATTAAAAGTGGTATTCCAGTGAACATGTCAGTGGCAAGATGGTAAAGAATCTTACTGCTGAAATGGAGAAAGTTTGAGTATTCAAATGAGCCACACCTTCTCTTAATCCAAACGCTTATCCAGAGCAAAGCCTTAATTCTCTTTAGTTTTATGAAGATAGGGAAGTGAGGAGGCTTGGAAGAGAAGTTTGAAGCTAACAGAAGTTGATTCATGATGTCTAAGGAAGGTGCCATCTCTATAACTTGAAAGTGCACGTGCATAGTGTCGGTGCAAGTGCCGACATCAAAGCTGCAACTGATTATCCAGAGGATGTATCTAAGACACTGCTGATAAAAGTGTCTGTATTAAACAACAAATTTTCCACATAGA
>CAUYON010174429.1:0-14193 GCA_963573935.1 Arctocebus calabarensis | reverse complement strand
TTGATGACAATAAAAAGTTAACAATACCAACTGTTTGCCAAAAAACTTATCATAGCTCCCCAAAAACACATATATAAAGGATCATAGTTTTAAAATCTATAAAAGTAAAAAATATACAGTTGGAAGCTCTAACGCTTATTTTGTCTTTAATATAAAATTGTAAACATTTATTTACACAAAGCAAATGTGTATAATAAAAGTCCGAGCGCCCTTTTCTTCTGAGTCGAGGCTCCTGGAAGACGAGGCGGTGAAGCAGATTTGAGTAGATTTTTCTACATAAAGGAGTCTGAGAAGATCACTCTCTTATGGTGACATTTGGAGGATTTTTTTTTTATTTTGAGACAGAGCCTCAAGCTGTCACCCTGGATAGAGTGCTGTGGCATCACAGCTCACAGCAACCTCCAATTCCTGGGCTCAGGCAAGTCTCTGGCCTCCGCTTCCCAAGCAGCTGGGACCACAGGTGCCCACCACAACGCCTGGCCATTTTTTGGTTGCAGCCGTCATTGTTGTTTGGCGGGCCTGGGCTGGATTTAAACCTGCCAGCTCAGGTGTACGTGGCTGGCGCCCCAGCCCGTTGAGCCACAGGCACCGAGCCCATTTGGGGGATCTTAATGAAATATTGGGGAAGAGTGTTTCAGGCTAAGTGAACAGCAAGTAAAAAGGCCCGGAGGTGGGAAAAAATACGGCAAATTCAAGGAATTAACAATTATGCTAGTATGGCTAAAGCAGCATGGTAGACTGTGATAAATGGTGATAGAGGGAGATAGGAACCAGAGTGGACAGGGCTTTTGTGGACCACTTAGTAGGCTGCCATATAACCCAGGATCAGCTGGTAGTGGCTTGGTGAATTTTGATCTTTTGAAGGGAGCACTGACAAGACTTGCTGAGGGATTGGAGATGACATTTGAGAGTAAGGGAGGCACATCAAGGATACCCTTTAGGTTTGGGGGAACTTGATGAGCAGTGGTACCATGCTCTGAGGGAGGTAATTGTAGGAGTGGAGTGTAAGGAGTAGGTTGCTGGGGGCAGAATGTGCTGATTTTTTATTTTTATTTTTTTAAGACAGAGTCTCATTCTGTCACCTTGGGTAGAGTGCTGTGGCCTCACAGCTCACAGCAACCTCAAACTCCTGGGCTCCAGTGATTTTCTTGCTGAGGCCTCCCAAGTAGCTGGGCCTGCAGGCACCCACCACAATGCCCGGCTGGTAGGATGTGCTGACTTTAAGATCTTCATAAAATAGGCAGTCGAGTAAGAGTTTAGAGGTTAGGGAAGAGATCTGGGCTGAAGACTGAAATTTTGGAGTTACCATAATACATGGAGTGAGTGGAGAGAGAAAAGTACATCATGGGCTATGCCTGGGGCCTTCGGCAACTGGGGAAGAGGAGCCCAAAAAGAAGGCAAAGAAATGGCCAGTGAAGTGGGAGAAGATCAGGAGGACATGGTGTTCATGAAGGAAAGGAGATTTTGTATGATCATAACCAAGTGTCTACTCCTGAGCCTTAATTTTCTCAACCTGTGAAATGGAGGCTGTAAGGATGCCTACACTTCATGGCCTATGGTAAACTCTCCAAATATGGTAGTTATTTCTGGCTATTGTTGTCATTCTGCACCTCAGAGTTGGCTGTCAGAGCCCTCAGGTGCCCTGTCCACATTAAGTGACAGCACTTCCATGAGTCTTTCTCTGAGGTAGGATTCTGCTCACTGGAGCACTCACTTAGGTGGGTCTGAGGCCCCTGGATCACATCTAGGACAAGTGGCGTCAGTGCCTGAGTCTCTCACCCACATAATCTTCTGCCCTTACTTGCAAATCAACCTGGGTTAAGTGGGTGGAAAATAAGAACTTCGGAGCCAGAATTCTGCCTCTCACTAACTGTGGGATTTTAGGCAAAGTTTCTTAACCCCTGCTGGACTCCCACTTTATTTATTTCCATCTAGATAATGGGGCCAATTCCTACTTCATGAGATTGTGTCTAGCCCAACGCAGATTGTAAAACCGGCTGTTCTTTCTGCACGCTGTTGTGGGAGTTGCTGAGGCTTTTTGCCGCCCTCTCCCCACAAAGCATCTACCTTCATTGGGTGGGCTGCACCAGAAGAGGCACCTCCCCCATGCCCAGAACCAAGCTGGCTGGTCTCTGAGATCCCTCTAGCCCAAGCTACACGACGGTGAGGTGAGAAAAAGGAGGCTACCTGTCCACTTTGTTTGCGCACGGTGCCCAATGAGCAGAGACTTCTTGCAGGTCCACAATGGCAGCGGAGCCCAGCTGGGCTAAAGGAGGGGGTTTCGAATGCCCCCGAGAATTCCTCCGCCACCGTCCCACCCCTCGCCAGGCGTGGAAGCCGGTTTCCTGGCAACCTTGTTCTGCTCCCCTTTCTCACCCTAGGGCTACCGAGGCCCCCTGGCTAGGACGCCGTCGCGCCTCCCAACCCGTCCAGACCACCTCTCGATTGCTCTCCGCCCTCTTTGCTGCTGCGCTGCAGGCCTGGGCCCGGGTTCCCAGTCCCGTGCACCCTGGGAAGTGGCGCGGCCTCTCGACGGCAGCGTGGAGGAAGAGGAGGAGGAGGAGGAGGAGGAGGAGGAGGCGCGGCTCGCCTGCCATCTAAGCTTTGCCGCGAAGGCTGGAGAGGAAGAGGGCGGTGCACAGCGGGGCGCCGGAGCCGGAGTCAGACCCCGAGACTGCACTGCCCGCCAGCCCAGAGCTTCGGGCCTCGCCCCCTCGAAGCGGCTCCGCCCCGTAGCCCACCCTCCCGGCGCCCCGCCTCTCGCGCGGAGCTGTCCCGCCACGGACAGACCCGTCCCTCCGCCCCGCGCCCCAGTGGCCCCGCCCTTCTCCTCTTGTCCAGAAAACTCCGCTCCCGGCCCCGCCCTCGCCCCCGCCGGCCGCCCCGCCCCGCCCCCGCCCGCGCCTCGGGCGCCCTTCTGGACCCGCCCGGGTCGGGCTGGCCGGAGTCTCTGCGCTCTGCTGTTCGCCCGCCGGCGCCGCGCTCCCTGCTTCCCACCCCGTGCCCTGCCCCCATCGCCGTGGTTTGGCAGGGCCTGGCAGGCGGCCCGCGGGCGGGTCGCCCTCCCCTCCTGCAGCCCACACCCCTCTTAAAGCGGCGGCGGGAAGATGAGGTTCCGGGAGCCGCTCCTAAGCGGCAGCGCCGCGATGCCGGGCGCGTCCCTGCAGCGGGCCTGCCGCCTGCTCGTGGCCGTCTGCGCGCTGCACCTTGGAGTCACTCTGGTCTATTACCTGGCCGGTCGCGACCTGAGCCGCCTGCCTCAGTTGGTCAGAGTCTCTACATCGCTGCAGAGCGGCTCGCACGGCGCCGCCGCCATCGGGCAGCCCTCCGGGGACATTCGATCGAGAGGGGTCCGGCCGCCGCCTCCTTTAGGCGCCTCCCCGGAGCCGCACCCGGGTCGTGACTCCAGCTCTCTTGCGGATTCTGGCCGTGGCCGCGCAAGCAACTTGACTTCGGTTCCAGTGTCCCGAACCACAAAGCTGCCTCTGCCCGCTTGCCCCGAGGAGTCCCCGCTGCTCGGTAAGGACTCGAGTCAGCACCAGTCCAGTCCGAGGAAAGGGTCTACGGGACACACCCCAAAGTCCTCTTTCACGACAGTCATCCTCTTTTTTTTCCGGTCAGAGTCTTTTTTTTTTTTTTCTTTGAGATAGAGTCTCACTTTGTCGTCTTTGGTAGACTGCCGAGGCGTCATAGCTCATAGCAACCTCCAACTCTTGGGCTCAAGCGATTCTCTTGCCTGATCCTCTTGAATAGCTGGGGCTACAGGCGCTCGCCACAACGCCTGGCTATTTTTAGAGACGGGGTCTCGCTCTGGCTCAGAATAGGCTTGAATCTGTGAGCTCTGACGGTCCACCCGCCTTGGCCTCCCGGAGTGCTGAGATTACAGGCTTGAGCCACCGCACCGCACCCGGTCAAAGGGTCAGAGTCTAATCCCAGACAGGCTTTGGGCTGAATGGGAGACAGAGTTTGGGAGGTGGGGCCCTTGGGAGTTGTGTTGGAGGCTTGGGACTGGGACCCTACAGGGAAGCTGGTAGGACCCCCTGCACCCCAAACAAGAGACGACTTTGGTAACTTCCCTGCTCTAGCTCAAGGCTTAGGAAGTTTTGGAATTTTGGTCTGCTTTAGGGCTTGGAGCATCTTCTGCTAACTCTGGTAGGGACGCAAGTAAACCCACTCCTATTTTGGGAACTGACAATGAGGCTGCCTGTGGGGAAGGAGGTTGACACTTCAGGTCACAGGCCTTACTCTTAGAGCCTCTCTCCTGAGAGTGGATTAACTCTTCTCCTGAGCCTTTGGGAAAGTGACTTTTCTCTAAATCTGGGGTTTCTATTATGGTAAATGGGGATAATAAATGGTACCTGTTTGGGAAGATTAAATGAAGCAGTGTAAATAGGATTAATTAATGAGAGTAAGCCCTCAGGAAATTGTCACTATTGTTTTCATTTCCTGCTCTTAGTGGATCCCCTGGCTTGGGGCCTTTCGGCCAGCCCCTACACCAGCCTTTTCCCCTGTAGATTCCCCAAACCTAGGTAAGAAGGGCCCTCCCAGGGGCTGAGGGTTTATGTACCCTGGGAACTGGAGGGCTAAAATGTAACCAGTCAACCTGGGGTTGTCTGCTTCTGGTACTTCTCATAGCAGCCTAAGTCTCAGTTATCTTATCCCAATGGTCTAAACCCTGGCCTCTACCCAGGGTTTGGTGGTAGGCTGCTGCAGTGTAGGCTGGGAACTTGGGTAGGTGAGTTTTTCATTCTTTATTGCAGGAGGCTGAGCCTAACCTAGATCACTCCATGATCTATAACCCACAGGCCCACAGGCCCAAGACAGCCACAGGTTGCTTCCAGGGTTACCAGACAGGTGGCTGCTCATTTCTAAAGCTAGATTTTAGAGAACTGTTCTAAATAAGGGGCCCTGGTAGACTGATAGGCATCCTGCCAATAGGAGCTCTGTCACTTTCCTGCAGAACCCTGGTGGAACAGGCCTTGCTCAGTTTCTGCAATAATTGGTTCAGTATTTTCACATCGAGTTTGAGAGGGACATCTTGGCATTGGTCAGACATAAATTGTGGTAACAAGGGGGACTTTTTTTTTAAGCAGAAAATTGAATTCCTTTGTATTTATTTGATGGTGAGCCTGGGAAGCAGACTAGTCCTAGATAATGAAGTCCCTGCTGCTAAATGTCTGACTTAAGGCGGGTTATAGAGTTTTTAAGAGTCTCACGTGTAAAATGAGGGTTGTTGATATTTCCCTTATAGGTTATTTTTAGCACTAAATCAGATCGTGTACATTAAGTGTGTGGTACATAGTAGGTACTTAGTACATGATGGCTAATTATAATATAATAATATATTTGCTTAGGACCTTGGAGTTCCAGTTTCTCAGACTTTCATGGAGCTGGCTCTAAAGGGCAGAGAGAAGGTGGGAAGAGAGAGCATGAGTCCCCAGGCCACGGAGAGGCCAGTTTTTTGCTTTTGTTTTTGTTGCCGGGACATTGTACAGAAAGCAATAAAAATTAATTAGCAAGTTAAAGTTCCCCAAAGTTTATTAGATTGGTATTTGAGCCATAGGGTCTTGCTAAAGCATAAGAGTCATGGTGGTGACCATAGCTCTGCTTTTTTTTGAAATTGTGTTGCTACTATCAGCTTGTTACCAGTTACTGGTGTTTCTAAATGGATTCTGAATTAGCTGCTTGAAAAGACTTCCTGAGATATGGTTTTAGAGGGCTTTCTCTAGCCTTACTGACTTCACATGACACATTTTAAACCATGACATTTAGGCTGCTGCTGAGACAAATCCCAGAAATGAGGGTGGAGGTCTTTTCTTCCTTTTAATTGATCCCTTAGTTTGAATGATTGGGTGTAGCTCTCCAAGTGGAAGTTCCTGCTTTGAGAAAGCTGAAAGTGTCCCTGGGAGTGTGTGGGTGAGGGTGAGTTGAGCCCATCTGTTTATAGGCAGGTGTCACCCAAAGCCTTTGTGGGGTGGTTTTGAGGTTGGTGGGAGAAAGCATCCGTGAGTTTAGAGTTGTGGCCTTTTCACTACTTGCAGTTTCCTTCCTTGACTTGGCTCTACTTTCTGATGTCCAGAGGTCTGGGCCAGATGCTGTGATCCCTTTCAGCTGACAGGTGGTGGGTTATGGGTAAGCCTTTCCTTGGAAGAGGTAAAACACCAGACTGGACTGCTGATGGACCACTACTTGATCTGTCAGAGGCTCGGAATAGACTTGAGATAGACTTGGGTTAGAGTCCTGCTTTTGTCTATGGTATTCATGTGTGTGATCTGGAGCAGACTAGTATTTGGAGCCACAGTAGGCCCTGTTCAGCACTCCCCGCCCTGCCATGGGCTAGTTCAAGGTCTCTAGGATTAAATGCTGTGGGGAGGAGGTGGGCCTTTCCTGAAGGTTCCTACAACTTTCCCCATGGAGTTCTCCCATGTAATTTAGGCTTGTAGGTACTATCCTCTTTCCCTAACTTTGTCTCAGGTCCTCAGGGGAGATAGGAGGAACAGTGGCCTTACACTATTTCTTTTCCTAGAATGTTTATCTCTGCTCAGAC
Organism: Arctocebus calabarensis; assembly: GCA_963573935.1. Taxonomy (NCBI): domain Eukaryota; kingdom Metazoa; phylum Chordata; class Mammalia; order Primates; family Lorisidae; genus Arctocebus; species Arctocebus calabarensis. The sequence continues at coordinate 7,646 of CAUYON010174429.1, read as the reverse complement.
TTGGCGGCAACTCAAGGGGACTTGACCAGCTGTGGCACTGGAGATGGGGGAGATGGGGGGAGGTGGGCAGTACATCAGGCTGAACTAGTTAGGAGAGGCAGGGCTGGCTGGTCTGGGGGCAGAGAAGTGAGTACTAGACTGCTTAAGCCTTAGAGGCCCCTCTTGCCCAGCAATGTTTTGAGGAGAACCTCATTATTTGTTCAAAGGGAAGACTCTAATCTAGAAATTAGGCACCTGGGGCAGCAAACAGTGGCTACAAGTAGCCAGGGCCCCTGGGAAACCCTTGTCTCTGAGCCATTTTCCTTGGTTTATATGGGGGCTGTCAGCAGAGCCTTGGCCAACGTTTATGCTGGAATGCTTGTAGACCTTGGCTGGGATCTCTACCAGCATGATGCCCCCCTGGTGGGCATTCATCTCCAAGGAGGCAAGAGAGCGTCCTTTCCCAAGCCTCTCAGTACACTCCATCCAGGGCAGCTGTAGGCTGAGTGTACTGAGAGCCTTGGGAAAGGGCGCTCTCTTGCCTCTTTGGAGATGAATCTTGGAGCCTCATCACCTTCTGGCTTAGGGTGGAGCTTCGTCCTAGGGGTTGGGGGAGGCACGTGCAGCCTCATCTGTGTATAGATCTTAGACTTAGGTAACTAGTTTTTTATTTTTTTCATTTAAAAACATCACTTCTTTATTTCAAAGGAAAAATAAAAGACCCTCCCAACCCTTTCCAAAAAACCCAGTAATAATAATAACAATGATAAAAAAAATCCTATTAGAAACCATAAGGAAGCACTGAGAGTTTGAGTATTACATTCTTCAAGTATGCTGTTTGGATTTTTTATTTCTAAGTTGAAGTTTTTTATTTTTTAACTTTTTTATTTTTATTTTTTTTTTGAGACAGAGTGCCCCTTTGTTGCCCTTGGTAGAGTGCTATAGCGTCATAGCAACCTTAAACTCTTGAGCTCAAGAGATCCTCTTACCTCAGCTTCCCAAGTAGCTGGGACTACAGGTGCCCACAACAACACCCAGTTATTTTTTCTTTTTTTTAGAGATGAAGTCTCGCTCTTGATCAGGCTGATCTTGAACTCATGAACTCAAGCGATCCACCTGCCTCAGCCTCCCAGAGTGCTAGGTTTACAGGTGTGAGCCACTGCACCCAGCTGGTAACTAGTTTTTTAAACCAGTTTTGTCCTGGTTTTCTTTTTCTTGAGGATAATAATTTATTTACAGACTCTCCTTATCTAACAATCTGATATTGACAAATATTTTCAATGACTTTGGGACTCACTTTCTTCCACACAGCCTGATGGCAGTAGAAGTGATCTCTGCCTGTTATAGTTCATCCCAGATCTTGAGCAAGTGCAGAATCCACCTCCTCCTGAAGTAGGGCCTCTGATGAACCTAGTGGAAGCTCCCTGGAACATGAGGAGCAAGAGCCAAATGTAGGATGGGACTCAAAACTGTGGCTTTTGCCTGGGCATGGTGGCTCACAACCATAATCCCAGCACTCTGGGAGGATGAGGTGGGTGGATTGTTTGAGCTCAGGAGTTTGGGACCAGCCTGAGCAAGAGCAAGACCCCATCTCTACTAAAAATAGAAAAAAAATTAGCTGGGCATTGTGGCAGGCACTCGTAGTCCCAACTGCTCAGGGGCTGAAGCAGGAGGATCACTTGAGCCCAGAAATTTAAGATTGCAGTGAGCTATGTTGACACCATTGCACTCTAACCTGGGCAACAGAGTGAGACTCCATCTCAAAAACAAACAAACCTGCAGCTTCTTAGAACCAAAGTGTCACAGGACAGGACCATCCCATGCTTTTCCTTGAGGTTTTTACTCAGTATAGAGGTTCAGGGGTGATGTGATATGGCCTAGAGTTTTAGAAGAAGATTCCTGCAAGGTACATTTGTGGGTCCATCTGAAAAGTCTTACATGGTTGTCTTGTATGGATGTCCTTAATGGTTAAGGCATCTGGTAACTTCATTCATTTACTTCCAGCAATGTATCAGTACTCTGGGTACCAGAGCTAAAAAGAAGACAAAATACCTCCCCTTTAGGAACTCACAATTTAGGTAGGAGAGGCATAACTAAATAGTGCTGATGTCAACTAAGGAAACCGAAGTGTGTGTGTCTCTTTGTGTATGTGTGTGTGCAGTGTGTATTTATCTTTCCCTCCCCCTTCGTCTCTTTCTTCTTTTAGAAACCCGGAGTTGATATTAAAGTTCTCCAGTCCGGGATGGCACCTGTGGTTCAGTGGGTAGGGCGTCAGCCCCATGTATCAAGGGTAGTGGGTTTATCCCGGCCCCAGCCAAACTGCAACAAAAAAATAGCCGGGCATTGTGGCGGGTGCCTGTAGTCCCAGCTAATCGGGAGGCTGAGGCAAGAGAATTGCCTAAGCCCAAGAGCTGGAGGTTGCTGTGAGCTGTAACACTACAGCACTCTACTCTGAGGGCGACAAAGTGAAACTCTGTCTCTTAAAAATAAATAAAAAAATAATAAAAAATAAAGTTCTCCAGTCCTGGTTTTATCTATGTGAAAGTTTTCCTCTAATTTCTGAAGCTACATATTAGCTATACTGGGTAATCTTTAACTTGTTGTTTTATGATGATTTTAATGAGACATCAACAGCTGTATGCCTGAGCATTATGGTCTTTGGGTAGCAGCAGGATAGGGACTTCCAGGCTGGGACTAGGCTAATTATGGGTTGAGAATGATGGGGCAGTTAATGCCAAGGCAATCTGGGCCCTTCCACAGATTCCACCCTGGGGGCCTTCTAGACTTTGGGAACAGGGCCAGCAGGGTCATCCCCTTTGGATCCACGTGGGCTATGGGTGTGTTTGTGTGTGTGTGTGTGTGTGTGTGTGTGTGAGAGAGAGAGAGAGAGAGAGAGAGAGAAAGGGCCTGGATCTACTGTAGCCAGACCTGCTGATTTTCTCCACTGCTAGTGTACCTTGTTCCCCACTCTCTATTCCCTGCTTCTTCCCTGCCAAGAAACAGAGACTGGAATTCTGCTTGAATCCACATCCACTTGGAAATTCCAGTTTTTCTTATCCAGTGGAGTGAGAGTCCATTGGTTTTAGGATAAATGTTCTGCCCTTGCAGCTTAAGTCCTTTGAGGGTCTTGCACTGTGACCATTTTACCTTTGACTTTGGCATAGCCTAGTGTGGTCTCTGGGCAGTGAGGTCACTGTGAAGGCCAGATAGCCAGACCCTTACTCCTAGGGGTTAATAAGAAATGGGATTGGACTCAGCGATCTCCACGTCCCTCCAGTCCCTGAATGTGGGGAGTGCTCCGGGGCTGTGATTGTAAAGACATTACTTGTGGAGGTGTCTGTGATTCTCTGGGCCTAAGCAGAGTGAGGTGAGAAGAGGCAGTCACTAGCTTGAGGAAGGATCTCCGGATCTTGTTCTAAAAGTCAGAAACCTCCATGTTCAAGGTTTGAGGGCGGGGGGTGGGGGGGTGGGGGGGGTGGCAGGGTTGTGCTGGGAGCTGGTATGGGTGAACTTGGCCTAAAGGGATTCATGCTTAGAAGACAGAGGAGTGAGTCACACACTCAGCGTTTCAGGTTCCACTTTCCAGCTTGGTCTCAGCCCGCCCCTCCCCTACCCAAACGAAGGCCAGGGGCTATATAATTGGCTGTTGCTGAATTCTTTGGCAGTGATTTTAATGTCTGGTCTGGGTGTGTTATATAGCTGCTCCTCTATCCCCCCTGCTGCCTCTCCATGCCTCTCACAAAGCCCAGATGGAAAGAGAGAATGGTTTACCTCACTGAGATGCTGGGCTAGGGCTGTGAGGCTTTTGATAAAAAGGAGGCTCTTCCTCCTTTTTATCAAAAGTAATGCAGGCTCATTGGAAATAGTCTGAAAAGTTGAAAGCAATAGAAAAGCACACCCATATTCCTACCATCTAAAAGAAATGTGTTGGCATATTTCCTATTAGTCTTTTTCTTGTATATGTTTAAGTATGTAACTGGTATCTTTATAGACAGATGGAAAGATTGATATACATGCTTATGGATAGCCAGGTGTTCAGCATTTTTCACTTGAGATTCTGTCACACCTTTGGTCCTATACCTTTAAAAATCATAAAGACAGCATCATATCCTGTCAGCTGAATATGATGTAACTTTCTTTATCATTCAACTATTGTTGAGCATACAAGTGTAATTTTCATTTTTTTCTTAGTGGTATGAAGGTCAGGCTTGTGCATATGGGGAGAAGCTTTTTATAATTTTTGGATGTTTTCTTAGGAGAACTTTCTAAAAAGGAAAGAAAATGGGTAAATGCTTTTTGAGAAGGGCTAGGTTTTTAAACCAGTCTTAAAAAGGAATAGACCCACTGGAAATTACAGATTTGCTTAGTGCTAGCAGATGAGTATTGCTTATTGCTGAATGGTATGTCTAGGATTCTGATTAAAAAGGAAACTAAGTTCAGGAAGTGCCTGGGGCAGGGGCAGAGGGGCCAGGCTGCAGGACAGGCTCTTAGGATCTGGCTGAGCAGAAGTCTGTTAGGAACAGAATCAGTGGGGTGATGCTTTCTTAGTGACTTTTCCATTTGTTTCCTTAGGAGCCAAGTGAACTGCTGTGGCTCTGGGCCGTGGTGCTGGGAGAACACTAGCCAGCTAACTGGTGCTGGTGGTATCACTAAGATGTGACACATGGGAAGACTGGAAACAAGCTGGGGAATCAGATTCTAAAACATTACGAGCACAGCTCCCCCACATCCGGGTGGTCCTGAGATTTGGGCAGGGGCCACGGAATGGGCACCTTTAGTTTGCAGGAATTCTCTTAGGGAGAAGCCTCAGATACACCAAGCCTGGGTCTCAGTCAGGGCTTGTTCAGGTTGCTTGGTTAGTTAAAAAAACCCTCAGACCAGTGTACCAGGCTACCCAAGGAGTGTATTTTGAAGTTACACCTTTCTGAATGTTCTCAGTGGAGCTAAATGCTCTTCTGAGGAGCAGTTTGGTCTGCCAGAGGTTATTTGGCACAAAGCCTGGGGAACTAGGGTGAGGCACAGAGAGAAGGGGCAGGATTATGTCAGCAGTGTGACAGATATGAAGTCAGGGTCCTTCCTGCCCCACCACATGGACCTAAAGGTCACAGGGAGAGGCCTTGGCAAGGGGTTCAATAATGGCCTGGCCCCATGACAGGGTGCATTCTAAAAATGCCTTTAAATTTTTCTTTCAAAGTTTCTTCCTGTTTTGCATAATGTCCTTTTGCCTTTGACATTCGGAAACCACAGAGCTGTTATTGGTGTTACAGAACACCACCAGTTAAAAAAAAAAACAAATCAGGAAAGGACTCTAAGTTAGGGGGATATTCACAAGCCCATATTGGTGTTATAGGAACATGGAGACTTGGCATTAAGGAGTCCGGTGGCTCTTGGCGTTCAGATGAGCACTTCAGGCATCCTGGGCAGAGTTTGAGCATGTTCAAGAATGGGTAGAATGGAGTCTTCACTCTCAAGTCAGGAAAGGCCCCAAGGAAAAGGATGAACCGGAATTCATTTGCTCATTCAGCAAATGTTAATTGTTAATTACATTATATGAAGTGCTGGAGTTAGACATGAAAAAGGGCTGACCCCCTGCTTTCAGAGAACTCCAGAGCAGTGGACAGACTCTAGCAATATAGTATGATCCGAGAGAGGTGATCTTAGCATGTGTGAATAGTTTCCCTTTTTGGGAAGGACAAGGGTCCACTGCTGAAAGTAACCTATGATTTCCTCCAGCTGCTGTCATAGAGGGAGAACACTATCATTGAAATTGCAGCTGCTGCATAGTGTTACCAGCAGGGCGGAAGAGGAAGAAAATGGAGGAAGAGTGAGCAGGAGAAGATCAGAGGGAAGGTGGTGTAGTTGGGACTGTTGTGGCCAGCGGGAGGCTGTGGATGGCTGGACTGAGGGACCACAGGGAGGCAGGGGAAGGGAAAGAGAGCTACAGAGAGGGATTTGATGGTCTGCAGAGAGTCTGAGGAGTAAGCCTTGGAAACGAAGGCCATTAGAGTGAGTATTCCGAGTTTTGATCTTCATTCTTTTCCTAATTCATTGCATCATTTTAGGCAAATCCTGCCTCTTTTAGTCCATGTTATCTTTCTGAAAATGTGAATGGGCTTAGCCTATTGATCTTTAGCCCTCTTCCTTCTCTGCCTTCTAGGTTCTAATTTGGTGGATGAGGGAGATCCTGGTTATATTTTTAACACAAAAGGCCTCTGAAACTCCTTTTGAAGCTCGCTCCCCATTTACCTGTGAGACTTTTGCTGAGGATTTTGTCATGTATGTCTAGGCATAAGGATTTAAGTGGGCATATGTTCCTTAGAATTGGCACAAGGAAGTTTCTTTCTGTCACCCAGCTAGCTGTTTGGTTTAGGAAAGTTGTTACCCCCTCTGTGCCTCATTGTTCCTGCCTGTAAAATGGCAATAATATTAGTGTCTACCTGTAGATGTTGTAAAGTTTAGGTAGTAGCCACGAAAGGGCTGAAAAAGGTGCCTAACACAGAATAAATTCTAAATATATGTTACTTATTATTATTGGTAGGAGTAATAGCTCTTATTTGCGAAGATTTTGGCTTTTGCACTATATTATAGCATTTCTTATTTTTTCTAGTTGAAAATACAAAATTGACACTATGTTAAAAAAAATTCTACCTACTATTGTAACAAAACTTGTATTACTTTCCAAATGTATACATATTTTACTCTGTTTCAATCATAGAGTGAAACTGTTTGCATCCAGCTGCTACTTTTGTCCAGTGTTATGTTGTTTATAATTATCCTAATTGTCTTTTGTTGCAGCTCTTTAGTATCCTCATGGATATTCCCCATACCATTCCAGGTTCCACAGTCGTAGGTAATCTACAAATGAACACTTTCACAGTGTGTGGCTCTTTGCTTCTGTTGAATTACTTCCTTGGGATATATTCCTGGAGAGGAATTTCTAGGCCAGAGGATATATGATCATATTAACAACACTGGTTCACATTACTACTTTGCTTTCTAAGAAGTTTGGAATCATTCACAGGCCCTGGATGGAAAATTCCTGGCATTTTTTTTGTTTTGTTTTTTTTTAGAGAGAGCCTCAGCTGTCACCCTGGGTAGAGTGCTGTGGCATCACAGCTCACAGCAACTGGCATTTTTTTTTTTGAGACAGAGTCTCACTTAGTTGCCCTGGGGCTGAGTGCTGTGGTGTCATAGCTCACAGCAACCTCAAACTCCTGGGCTCAAGCAATTCTCTTGCCTGCCTCAACCTCTGAAGTAGCTGGGACTACAAAAGCTCCACAGTAGCTACCCCACCACAATGCCTGGCTGTTCTCCCCACCCTCCAAATGAGGTCTTGCTCTAGCTCAGGTTGGTAGAACTCCAGCTTAGGCAATCCACTTGCCTCAGCCTCCCAGAATGCTGGGTTCACACTGGCGTGAACCCCACTGGCAAGAACCCCACCCAAAGAACATGGATTGTAAAGGCAGTCAAACCTATCTGGAGCCTCACATTTATACTCCCAGCCCATGGTGTGTGTGTGTGTGTGTGAGAGAGAGAGAGAGAGAGAGAGAGAGAGAGAGAGAGAGAAAGAGAGAGAGAGAGAGAAGTTCCCTATGCCACAGGCTGCGTGGCCTCTCTAGATATGAGACTTTTCCTGTAAATGATTGCCTCAGGCCAGTTCCTGCTGA